>CANTUT010000105.1:140000-180050 GCA_947687605.1 Reutealis trisperma | reverse complement strand
TATATATATGTATATATATATATATATATATATATATATATATATATATATATATATATAATATATATATATGTATATATATATATATATATAGATATATATAAATATATATGTAATATATATATGTACATATATATATATATATATAGATATATATATATGTACATATATATATATATATATATATATATATATATATATATATATATATATATATATATATATATATATATATATAGTTACATATATATGTATCTATATATATATATATATATATATATATATATATACATGTATATATATGTACATGTATATATATATATATATACATATATATATATAGATATATATATATATAGATATATATATATATATATATAGATATATATATATATATATGTACATATATATATGTACATATATATATATATATATATATATATATATATATATATATATGTATATATATATATGTATATATATATATGTACATGTATATATATGTACTTGTATAGATATATACATATAGATATATATATATACATATATATATGTATGTGTATATATATATATATATATATATATATATATATATATATATATATATATATATATATATATATATATATATAAAAGATAATTGATTTAGAATATAGATAATTGATCTAATCAAAATATATATTTAGAATATAGATAATTTATCTAATCAAAATATATATATATTTTTTCCATTAAAAAAAAAAAAAAACTATGAATCCTATATGTTATAAGATAGTATACTTCAAAATATGTTTATCAACAACTTTCATTTTATGTAAGATAGTTGTGAGGATTATTAGTCAATCGATTAATGAGTAATTCTCCAAATCAAAATCAAGTTTATGGTGAACCACCTTATATAGCATATGGATCCCACTATATATATCATATAAAACGTGATGTATATAATTTTAAAAAATAAACTTTCAATAATAAGGAGAAGAGTTACATATAATACTTTTTTAAAATTCTTGTCAATTACTATTGAGGACGCAAGACCTTACCTCATTCTATAAATTGAAATAGAGCAATTAAATAGAGAAAGAATGGATTAGAGACCTTTAGGATGACTTGAGGAAGGAATTTCCGATATCTAAATCAGTAGGGTTAAAAATAATAAAAAAATCTAGAGAATGGAGAACGTGTTTTTTTCTGGTTCTTATTAAGAATTGTTAGTGTTATTGAGGAGACAAAATATTACATCATTCTAGAAATAGAAATAAAGCTTGTAGATAAAGAAAAAATGGATTAAAGGCTCTTGGGATTGGCCCAGGGAAAGAACCTCCAATGCTTAAGTTAGTAGGCTTAAAGATGAATGAATCTAGAGGAAGGAGAATGGGTCTCTTCTTAGTTCTTATTGAGAATTGTTAGTAAGAGTTCATTACTTGGGTTCTCCCGTAAAGGAAGCAAAACTGGTTTCTTCCTAGTTCTTATTGAGAGTTGTTAATGACAGTTCACTTTATTTGGATTCTCCTGCTTCTGCATGAGTGAGTGATCTTCACTTTTATAGTGGCTTTGATAGGCTAATGGATAATGGTTGGGATAGTACAGGGAGTAGTGACCCCTATAAAAGCCAAAAAAGTAGGCATAGGCTATCTCACTAAACAACTATACTTGAATGACGCTGGCTCCATAAGAAGTGAAAAAGATAGACACACTTCACTAAGTAGTCTTTGAAAAAACCCTAGTATTTCTTCCTCGGTAGGATTCTATACTCTTATCCTATCTTCCTTACACACTGTCTTTTTGCTCGTGAGTTAGAAAGAAAATCAAGGGCTTATGATAAATCAGAATTGGATGGAGCAAAGTGAGAAGCAAAATTAGAATGAGAGACTATGAATGTGGCTTGCAACTCCTACTCGAGCTTCCAAAACCTATATCATACCCTTATTTTTGGCTTTGGTCCTTTTAATAGACTTTTCACAGCTAAGTACTCAGATCATTAGCAGTCTAAATTGATGGGGTTAGTAGTCTCTCCTATGTTAGTTTTTTTTAGCATCATGCATGCATTTAGCCCCTATTATAGGGAGGCGCCACCTATCATGGTCCTGCATATTCCTAATGTGTCCTATCTTATATGACTCTTGCATCAATCTATTCAATAATCTTTATATAAGTCAACTCCATAAGCTTTAGTCTGTTATGTGAGCGTGTCAATACTCAAGCTTTACAAAGACGAGCTTGAAAGAAAAGTCCTAATGGCAATCTAATATCTCATTAGATGAGTCCTAAGTTTCTATGATGAGAAAGAAGATGAGTCCTCAAAGGCGAGCTGGTTTGCCAACTGGATTCATACTACAAGCCTATAAATTATAGTCTCCTAGATGGGCTTTGTCCTTGTGGTGCACAATTTAGACTTAACTGATTTTATCTCGCACTAGTGGCCTCCAACTTTCTAGTCTGATCTGAGTGTATTAAGGAGCAGACTAAGGAAGTGTGAGGCCTTGCTCGAGCACCGGCCTGGTCTGCTAAAGGGAATTGGGATGCTCATTCGGATTTAGACTCACGATAGAACCCTCAGATTCATATTTGGTTGATTTTGAAAATGATTTTAGGAGTCGCCACCTTAATTTTATTTAGTTGGAAAAATATTAAGGAAAAAATCAAATTGACTCCAATTCATTAATTTTAAATTAATTTGCCCAATGATGAAAATCACTAGTCTTCGAACCTGGTTGAGTTTAGGGACCAGGTTTTTGGTTTTAAATAATCTAAATTTAGCTCTTAAGTTTAATTTGACTTTGAAAAAATGATTTCATGAATGATAAATATTATAATATTGTAAATAAGATGCATGAATATGACATGAGTTTAAGGAGAAAATTAAAATAAAATATCCATAAATTAAAAAGGGAAAAATATATTGATAGACATTTGGATTTGAGATTTGGATTTAGATTCCAAATGTGACTACATACCCCATGGAATGGAGATCAAAACTCACGTAGTTCGTTCCACGGTTAAGTGAAGGGGTTTAAGAGTTAATCAAATTAATTTTGTTTTGGGTGTATTGAGAGTGAGGAAAAAGGCTGATACATTTGCTTTTGATGAGTGAAGAGTTTTACCAAACCGAAATTTCATATTATCGGGACCAGATAATTAGACTAATTTGAGGAATTAATTAATTAATTAAAATAATTAATTAACTAATTAATATGATGAAAAGGATAGATGAATTAATTAATTAATTTGGATGAAAGGTGGATTGAAAAATGATTAATTTGATTTTGGAAAAATATGATTAATTAATTAATTAAAAAGGTTAATTAATTAATTAATTGAGTAATTAATTTTAATTTTAAAAAAAGAGTTTTAGTTAATTAAAAAGATTAATTAACTTGGTTAGGGTGAGATAATTAATTAATTAAAAAGATTAATTAATTGATTAGAGAGTGGTTGGAGGAAGAAGAAGAGACGATTTAGTACATAACCATCAATACTAATTCAAGAGGTGTGTTGGAATGAAAAATGAAGGGGGGTATTTATAGGAAAAGTGAGTGAGGGTAGTTTGGAAAGTGGAAAAGTGAAAAGACCAAAAGGGTAGAGCTAGAAAAAACCTGAAAAATCATATTCAGGGCATTTTGTGGACTGTAGGCGGGCAGTGGGGCCTGCGCCATCGGAGGCCCCGGCGTCGCCACTGATGTGTAGGGAGGCACGCCACCAACTATTCCAGTGGCAACTGACATGGCTCTTTTTTTTTTTTTTTTTTTGAGATTGGTTGGTATGAAGTTTAGGAAATTTGGATGTTTGGTAGCAATATAATTGAAGGCTAAAAAAATTTTCTTTCGGGAGCGCTGCTTCCGAACCCCTACCCGCTAATTGGTTAGCGGGACCACTGTAACTACTCTGCATAGTGCATTAAACTCAACAAGTGCTAAGGCTGCGTTTGGATGATGAGGGTTCACAATTGCCCCCTCATCATAATTGGCTTTGAACAAAAGGTGATTCTAATGATTGTGAACATTGGAAAGAGGTGCCATGTCAGACTCTAGGCTTGTGTGTTCTTGTCAGATCCTTTGGGAAGAGGCCCTCTAGGATAAATAAGGTTTTATCAATGGCTATCGGTTTGGCCTTGACATTGGATGCGAGAATGGTTTTAGTGAATTTCAATTAAGGCTATCTGTTTAGCCCTAATATTGGAGGATAAAGAATGTTTGATGAATTTCAATCAAGGCTATCTGTCTGGGCTTAATGTTGGAGATAAAGAAGATTTGTTAAATTTCAATCAAGGCTATTTGTTCGGCCTTAATGTTAGTGGACAAAAAAGGTTTGGTGAATTTCAATCAAGGCTATCATTCCGGCCTTAATATTGGAGATAAAGAAGGTTTGGCGAATTTCAATCAAGGCTATCTGTCCGACCTTAATATTAGACATAAAGATGATCTACAGTAAATCTGAATCAAGGCTATCTATCTAGCCTTAATGTTGAAGGTAAAGAAGATTTGGGTAAATATCAATCAAGGCTATTTGTCTAGCCTTAATGTTGTAGGTAAAGATGATCTGGGGTAAATCTCAATTAAGGCTATCTGTTTGGCCTTAGTACTAGAGGTGAAGAAGATTTGGGTAAATCTCAATCAAGGCTATCCGTTTGACCTTAATGCTAGAGGTAAAGATGATTTGGGTAAATCTCAATCAAGGCTATCTGTCTGATCTTAATATTGGAGCTAAAGATGATTTGGGTAAATCTCAACCAAATCTATTTGTCCAACCTTAATATTGGAGGTAAAGATGATTTGAGTAAATCTCAATCAAGATAATCTGTTTGGCCTTAATGTTAGAGGTAATGATGATTTAGATAACTCTCAATCAAGGCTATCTGTCCGGCTTTAATATTAGAGGTAAAGATGATTTGGGTAAATCTCAATCAAGGCTATCTATTTGGCCTTAATGCTAAAGGTAAAGATGATTTTAGACAAGATAATTTAGTGAAAATAAAGCCTTGACCTATGGCGAGTCGGCTTGCTAGATTATGAGGAAGAGCCTTGGCTTATGGCCAGTCAGCTCGAAAGATTCTGATAAGATTTTGGTAAAAGAAGAGCCTCAGCTTATAGTAAGTCAGCTGAAGAGATTCTGAAAAGTTCTCAGCAGGAGGAGAGCCTCAGCCGATGATGAGTTGGCTAAACATATTCTGATAATGTTTTGATAAAGGGAAGAGTCTCAGCCTATGGCAAGTCGACTTAAGAGATTCTGATAAGATTTTGCTTGTGCTAAAGAAACTTGGGCTTCTGAATAAGAGGGGTTGGGCCTTTTAGAAGGCTCAAAGGAACTTTTCTAAAAGTAAAGGGACTTTGGAAGTCATGCTTCATTAATTAAATCTGGAAAGGTATCATTTAGCTTCAAAGAGGCATTGGTCAATTTTAAGAGGTATCAGTTAGCTTTAAGAGTTATCGGTCAGCTTTAAGATATATCAGTCAGCTTTGAGGAAGTACTAGTTAGCTTTAGGAGAGGCTAGTGAGGCTATTGGCTCAGCTTATGCATGATGTTGTATGATTGCAGATGATTGCATAGGTGCTGGTACACAGATGATGCATGTATGTTTCAAAATTTAAAGACCTTTTGCCTGACTTCTATGCCATACATGATTTGTGGTGATGCTTGTAATGAATGGTTGCATGAGGGTGGATTAGTGCAATTACATTACGAATGCAATTTTTTTATATGACCTTTGTGTCCTATGGAGACAAGCATTTATGGACTGAGGAACTCGACAAGGTTGAGGAACTCAACTTGGGTTAGTATGAGATGGTTGCCATAGTGATATTATGAGGAATTCGAAGGGTTGCTTCAGATTTTGGAATCTGGTGGCCCATGGTTTCTCTTTTAGTGCTGCTGAGGAGCAGCTATGCCTATTCCAGGGAGATAGGGAATATGGCTTAGCTACAAGTCAAATGCAACCAAAGTTCAAAGTCTAGCATTTTTTTGAATTTTTTAGGAGTTTTTGACTTACTTCAAGATGTTGCAAGTCAGATGATGGTTAGTGATGGTTAAGTGAATTTGACCACTGTGATTGAGAAGTTCTATGATTTCAGTGACCAAAGAGATATGAGGGTGCAGAGGTTCAACATAAGGGCCTTGATTTTCTGTTGGAGTGTCAGTTACAGGTCTGTTGATTAGGGTGATGCTAGAGTGGCAAGTGGAACAGAGGCATTTTGTGGTTAGAGCTATGCTGGCAAAGACACTAATGAGCCTCAATTACTTTGTTCAAGATTTAGAAAGATGAATTATCTTGCCAGTTATTCACCAAGTGAGAAAATTTTTTCTATTCTTACCCTTTCTATTGGAGGTGCTTTGTGGGTGTCTGCTTTAAGTTTTGGGTTATTTTGGAAGTGTGGTTGATGGATCATTTTCATATGGTGGCCCCTATTTTTCAATCTACACATGCTTTATTAAGACTCGATCAAAGATCATATAGGATGGTTACTTGCAGCATGCCCTCGGAGCATACATTTTTAGCACTGCCAATGGTAAAGGGTTAGATCTCTCTTGACTGGGGCCATAGGTATCGAGTGGTTTTCTTATTGGATTTAGTTTGAATGGCCTTTGGCTATGAAGTAGGAGTTTTGAAATAGATGGGGCAGACTTAGGACATGCCCCCAGCTTTTCTTTCTTAGAGTCCATACAGATTACAGCTTCCATTGCTAGAGCTATCAGGGGGTGGCTAGCTAAGGAGTTATCACGTTGTTTATTTTAGGATTTCACTTGGGACTACAGAGAGGTATGCCAGGTAATTGATAAAGGTGGTTTGGCTAATTGAGAAAAAGTACCAGGCTGCCCCCTGTCGAGAGGAATAGAGGATGAAATAGCTGAGGAATGAGAGACTGTATAAGGAGCCATTGGTAGCAAGAGGATTGTAACCTAAAAAAAAGGGTGACTCATTCTTTAAAGGAGACTCGAGGATCAACTAGAAGTACGACACCACAGGTTGCAGTAGTGACTGATAAACTTTAACTCTGATGAGGACATGAGAGATTTACATCTCAGAAGGTAGAGGAGGACTGGCTAGACTATGACTTTAGACATGACCTTTTTTTTTTTTAAAATAATTACAGGTTGATAGGACTACACGAAATAGGATAAGCTATAGATGATATTGAAAGGGCTATCCTTTATGATGGGTTTGTACTTTGCAAGATTTGATCATCTTTAAATGAGACATCTTTTATTTTTGCTCTAATTTCTACCTAAGCCGCCCTTTCAGGTTTTCACGTTAGCAAGCATTCTTCTTTTTCTTCTTTTTTTTTTTTTTAGGCAAAAGAATTAAGTGAATGATGTACTAGGTACAAAGAGAATGACAATGTGATGCAACAAAATATTTTATATTATAATTTGGACCGCACCCAAGTTGGATTGCTTATGTATCCCTTACATCACTTTTTCATCGATTATTTCTTTTAGAGAAAATCAGGTCCATGGAGTTCTAATTACATATAAATAAAAAACAAAAATGAAATGCAAATGTCATCCTTAGATGATGTATCGTTTAAGCTAATTTGGATTGCTACAATGGGAGAATTCGCTTCCGTCCATGCCTATGAAGATGGTGCCTCTGTTGGATAGGATCTTCTTGAGGATGTACCATCCAATCCAGTTCAGTTTGAACTTCCTCATGGATCATGAATAAGGGCTTGGATTTCTTCCAGAACTGGATTTCCTTCTTGCAAACTCTTATCTCTCACCTTTTAGTTGAAGTGCTCGGCTAGTCTTTATTGATAACCTTGAGTTTTATCTAGAGCATTGATTCCCTTTTCCTTAATGGTATCCAACTAGTCATGATACCTTTTGGTCTATTCTATCTTTATTCTCTATGGCTTCTCTTTAACAAGCTTCTTGTATATGTAGGTAGGGATCTCGTGAACTACAATGCTTGGATCATCCCTATCTTGTCTTGTATAGAACAGTACATGAGCTTTTCCATTACTGCAATGCAAATGTTATGTATGCGATTTTGGATTTTTTTTAATTTTTTTTGTGCCATAATTGATTGATCCTTTTGCCCTTTTCATCATTTTTTTTATTTTTTGTATTTTTCATTTTTTTAAGATGACCCATATAAAGATGAATTAGAAAGAAATTAAAGTAAATCAGAAAGTTCAAATTTTTATTACTGATAAAAGAGTCCCATCATGAGTACATTAAAGGATAAGCTGAAAAGGCAAAATACAGACTCCGAAGGGTAAGACCTAACAGACTTAAATTCAAAGAAAGATTTAATGGAAACAAACTCAAAAGACTCTAACACAAACTCTGATAGACAAGGACTTAAATGACTCAGACATGGACTCGAAAACTTGGATAGGCACACAGTAAGGCGAAATTCTTCTCAAAGTGCCAATTATCAAGTGAAGCTCGAGATGGTTGGGTGAGCTTGGTGGTTTAGAAAAGGATAAGTGATGGTGCTAGACTTTGGATTTAGGAGCAATGATGTCTCCACCATCAATGAGGTCTTAAATTTTGTGCTTCAAATGCTTGCACACATCAATTTTATGCCCTAACCCTTGATGATAGTCGTAGTGCTCATTAGTGTTATAACCCTTAGGCAAGGGATTTGGAGGAGGTTATGGTTCTAAGGGTTTAACCATATTAGCCTCTAAGGATTTCTTATAAACGATGCTAAGGGGTATGCTTAGCTTAGAAAAAGTCCTCCTTTCCAACCTCATTGGCTAATGATAAGAGACAGCATTTACCTCCCCTTCTCTTTTAGTAGTGAAGTTGGTGGTGTAATTGTTGTTATTATGATACCTTGAACTAGAGGATTCATCTTTGATTCATCTTAATTGAATCAAATCCTCAATCTTGGTGGTAGTGGCAATGAGAGCTTTGAAGTTAGGGAGGTATTGTGTTTGCAGATGAGCCTGATATTAGGGGAGGAGGTTCTTGACGATGATGTCGATTTGCTCTACTTTAGATGGACGATTCACCATTTGAGCCGCTTTTGTCCTCTACCTTGTAAGGAACACGATGAAGGATTCTTTTGGCCCTTGTTTAGTGGTTTTTAAATCTCGTCGGGTGACATCCAACTTAATGTTATAGTGGTATTGCTTGACAAATACATTACATATGTCATCCCAATTTGTCTTGTGATTCTGGTCAAGATCTAATAGCCACTTAATAGTAACTCTAGTCAAGGACTATTTGAATAACTGAGCAAAGAGCTCATCGTCCATACCAAAAGGTCTCATGGCACCTATATAAATCTTGAGATGAGTTTTGGGACATGTGGTGCCATTAAACTTGTCCATGACTAGCATTTTAAATTTCAGTGGATCCCATGCATTTAGGAAAAGAGCTAAAGAGTTTATATCTACCATGTATTTGTGCTTTTAGACATTTTTGAGTGTTCTCTCCATGTCCTCAATTTTCTCCATCAATTTCTTATTTTCAGGAAAGCTAGAGAAATCTCCACTTTGAAAAGGATTCGTAATGGGAGAAAAAGTGGTTATGTTTAAGTCCACGATAAGAGAGGTTGGAGTTTTAAGTGTTTTCCCTTTATCGGTGATATTGATAATGGGAGGTGTAGGAGCGGGGGTATGGCTAGTCTCGGCTTGGATAGATAAAAGCTCAACACAAGCAGGAGGGGGAGTGATAGTGGCATTAGTCATTTCCTTGACCTCATTGATGATCAATTGGCTTTGGGAGTTGAGGACATCAGTAAAGGTGGCAGACAAGGCATTGAAAGCATTGGTGAAGGTGTAAGCTTGGGTTTTAAAGGCAATGGTAAGTGCAGTTTGGAATGTTTCCTCTTATTTCTTGAGGAGGCTGGTGAAGAAAGAGCTCATGACGTCTTGGTCAAAGTTAAAGGTGTTAGCCATTGGTACCTTTAAAAAGAAAACAGACAAAAAAGAGGTAAGAATACAAAATTATGAAAAAATGGCATGAATGTGAAGGTATGTCAAGAAAAGGATTCCCTCCATATGGTTGGTCATCGGGTTTACATATTGACAGGGTGAGTGTGTGAGGTTGCTATGTTGTTAGGGTAACAAAGCACCAGTTTAGGGTCTTACGGATTGACCTTGTCGAGTTTCTCATGTCATGTATACATAGCAATGTCATGATGCGTGCCAAAAAAAGGTTTCATGAACATACAAGAATATCGATTATTACAATACATAGAACCTAAGGTCAAAGGCTAGGGCAATTATATGTATAAGGGTCCCCGTCCCACTAAAGCTCGATATACCTAACCACATGTGAGGCAAAAAGTCTCTTATTGGTCCAACAGTACTGATTGCTTGTTATACCACTGAAATGATGGGAGATTCATCGCAGGGTGGAATGCTTTCGCTATCTCTTAACATACTCAAATAGAGTTTTCGAGCCAATAATACTCACCATCCAAAAGTTTTCCTAAACATAAGGTTAGGCAATGAGCCTTTATTATGCAAAGTGATGCATGAAAGTATTTATTATGCAAAGTGATGCATGAAAGTCAAATTATACTGAATGAGCCAAAAAGAGATTATTTTGGAAAAAAATTTTCCTTAACGAAATAGTAATCCTCTCATTTTCCTTTTTAAAAAAAGGTGGCAACTAGTCCCCAGCAGAGTCGCCAACTGTGAGGCCTCACCCGAGCACCGGCCTAATTCGCTAGAGGGAATCGAGATGCTCATTTGGGTTTAGACTCATAATGGAATCCTCAGATTCGGATTTAGTTGATTTTGAAAATGATTTTAGGATTCGCAACCTTAATTTTATTTAGTTGGGAAAATATTGAGTAAAAAACCCAAATTGACTTCAATTCATTAATTTTAAATTAATTTGCTTGAGGATGAAAATCACTAGTTTTCAAACCTGGTTGAGTTTGGAGACTAGGTTTTTAGTTTTAAATAATCTAAATTTGGCTCTTAACTTTAATTTGACTTTGAAAATTTGATTTTATGAATGACAAATATTATAAGATTGTAAATAAGATGCATGAATATGACATGAGTGCAAGGAGAAAATTAAAATAAAATATCCACAAATTAAAAAGAGAAAAATAGATTGATAGAGATTTGGATTTGAGGTTTGAATTTAAATTCTAAACGTGCCTACATACCCCATTAAATGGGGATCAAAATCCACGTCATTCATTCCACGTTTAAGTGGAGAGGTTAAGAGTTTATCAAATTGATTTTAGTTTGGGTATGTTAAGAGTGAGGAAAAAGGCTGATACCTTTACTTTTGATGGGTGAAGGGTTTTACTAAACTGAAATTTCGTTTTATCGGGACCGGATAATTGGACTGATTTAAGGGATTAATTAATTAATTAAAATGATTAATTAACTAATTAATATGATAAAAAGGATAGATGGATTAATTAATTAAAAAGATTAATTAATTAATTTGAATGAAAGGTGGATTGAAAAAATGATTAATTTGATTTTGGAAAAATGTGATTAAATAATTAATTAAAAAGATTAATTAATTAATTAATTGAGTGATTAATTTTAATTTTAAAAAAAAAGAGTTTTAGTTAATCAAAAAAATTAATTAACTTGGTTAGGGTGAGATAATTAATTAATTAATTAAAAAGCTTAATTAATTAATTAGAGAGTGGTTGGAGGAGAAGAAGAGAGGAATTAGTAGATAATCATCAATACTAATTCAAGAGGTGTGTTGGAATGAAAGATGGAGGGGGATATTTATAGGAAAAGTGAGGAAAAGTGAGTGAGGGTAGTTTAGGAAGTGGAAAAGTAAAAAGACCAAAAGGGTAGAGCTAGAAAAAAGCTGAAAATCATATTGGGGGTATTTTGGGGACTATAGGCAGGCAATCCTCGGCTATGCCACTGGGCCTCTGGACGGCACCACCCAAACAACCGGTGGCGCCGGTGGTAGCTGACGTAGCTCCCTTTTTTTTTTTTTTTTTTTAGAGATGGGTTAGTATAGAGTTTAGAAAATTTGGATGTCTAGTAGTAATGTAATTGAAAGCTAAAAAATTTTCTATTAGGGGCAGTGCTAACCAGTTAGTGGGACCACCATAACGACTCTGCGTAGCACATTAAACTCAATAAGTGTTAAGGCTGCGTTTGGATGATGAGGGTGCAAAATTGAGGGTTCACAAGGAGTAGACAAATGATCTTAGTTATGACGAGATTCATCCATAACGCATATAAAGGAGCCAAACTAATGAGCTCAATATTGGAAAAGTGATCTGAGGGGCTTGGCACTAATGAATGGGCCATAATTAGGGGCTTATACGTGAAGCATATAGAAAATTATTGTATGATTGTAACATCATGGTGTGGCCTTATGATTTCAAATGGTTTCAGGTCTTCCAAGTAAGTTCCAATCTTCAAATCTTTTTTTTCCTTAGATATCTTCAAATAATATGCCTTACTGAGAGGTCTCAAATAATATACCTCGCTGATAGAGGACTTAGATAATTTATCTTTATAATAGAGAACTTTGAGAAAACTTGCCTCACTGATAGAGGACTTAGAGAGAACCTGCCTTACTGATAAAAGGCTTTAATAAAACCTACCTCACTGATAAAGGACTTATAAAAAACTTGTCTTGCTGATAAAGAACTTTGAGAAAGTCTGCCTTACTAGTAGAGGACTTAGATAATTTATCACAAGTAGAGGACTTTAATAATCTACATCATCTAGAAGACTTTTAGAAATTATGCCTCATATAAAAGGGTTTAGAAATTCTATAGAAATTATGCCTCATATAAAAGGGTTTAGAAATTCTATCTCACATAGAGGACTTTAGAAATCCTACCTCGCGTAGAGGACTTTAGAAATCCTACCTTGCATAAAAGGCTTTAGATAATCTACCTCGCATAGAGGACTTCCTAGAAATCCTGGTTGTGTAGAGGACTTTAGAAATATGGCCTCGTGCAGAGGATTTTTAAAATCCTACCTCACATAAAGGACTTTAGAAATCTTATCTCGCATATAGAACTTTAGATAATCTACCTCACATATAGGACTTTTAGAAATCTTGCCTCTCGTAGAAGACTTTTAGAAATTCAGCTTCACGTAGAAGACTTTAGAAATCTTACCTCATGTAGAGGACTTTAGATAATCTACCTCACATAAAGAACTTTAGAAATATTGCCTCACATTGAGGATTTTATACATCCTACCTCACATAGAAGACTTTAGAAATCCTTCCTTGTGTGAATGGTTTTAGATAATCTGCCTCACATAGAGGACTTTAGAAACCTTACCTCCTATAAAAGACTTTAGATATTCTACCTTGCATAGAATACTTTAGAAATCTTGCCTCATGTAAAGGACTTTACAAAACTTACCTCGTGTAGAGGATTTTAGAAATCCTACCTGGTGTAAAGCAATTTAGAAATCCTGCCACGCATAAAGGGATTTAGATAATCTACCTCATATAGAGGATTTTAGAAATCCTACCTCTAATAAAGGACTTCATATAAACTACCTCATATAGTGGACTTTAGAAATCTTACCTTGCATAGAGAACTTTAGAAATCCTGCCTTGCGTAGATGACTTTAGAAAATCTGCCTCGCATAAAGGCCTTTAGTGCCTTGCAAACTTTCGCTTAGCTGAACTAGGTCTTCAGTCAGTCAAAACTTTTGCCTAGCTGAACTAAGTCTTTGGTGCCTCGTGAACTTTGATTATCCAACTCTTAATTTTGCACCCTCCTCATCCAGCAGCACCTTGGCACTTGCTAAGTTTAATGTGCTATACAAAGCCGTTACAACAATCCTGCTAGTCGATTAGTAGGTAGAGATTCGGGGGCAGTGCCTCCAAAAAAAAAAATTTTTTAGCCTTCAATTACATTATTATTTGCACATCCAAATTTCCTAAACCCCAAACTATCAACCAATATCTAAAAAAAAAAAAACTGAGTCATGCCTTGCTTACTCGGTAGCCACACCAGCATGGTGCAGATTCGCATAGAATTAGTGCGAATCCTCACCCTCCTTTTTGCTCCAAAATGTCTATTTTATCCTTTTCAGCCTAATTTTTAGCTCGTTTTAGGTTTTTTTACTTTTTTAATTCCTAAACTACTCTCACTCACTTTTCCAATAAATACTCCCCTTCATCCTTCTATTTTTGACACTGCTTGAGTTATAGTTGATAGCTATCATCTAATTCTTCTCTTTTTCTCTCTCTAACTACTCTTTAATTAATTAATTAATTAATTAATTAATCTTTTTAATTAACTAAATTTTTTTAAAATTAAAATTAATCACTCATTTAATTAATTAATTAATTAATCTTTTTAATTAATTAATTAATCACTTTTTTTTCAAAATTAAATTAATTCTTTTTTAATCCACCCTTCATACAAATTAATTAATTAATCATTTTAATTAATTAGTTAATTCATCCATTCATTTCATTACATTAATTAGTTAATTAATTATTTTAAATAATTAATTAATTCCTTAATCAATTCAATCACCCAATTTCGATAAAAAAGAACTTCGATTTGATAAAGCACTCTGCCCATCAAAAACAAGGATATCAGCCTTTTTCTCTCATCCACAAATCCAAATCAAATCAATCAATCCCTAAACCCCTCCACTTAATCATGGAACGAACTATATGGGTTTTGATCTTCATTTAATGGGGTATGTAGGCACGTTTGGAATCTAAATCCAAACCTCAAATTCAAATCCCAATCAATCATCTTTCCCCTTTTATTTCTCAATTAATTAGTATATTCAATTTATTTAATTGTTTTGGAGTCAATGACCAATTCTATGGTTCCCCTGGAATCCATAAGGACTAGAGGGAATACTCTCCTTGGCTTATGGATGTTTATTGCTTGAATTTCTCCATGCATTTCATAACTATGCCATACTTATGCATTTTAATTATTATCTTATAATTGCAATTCATGAAACTAAATTTTAAGTCAAATTAAATTTAAAAGCCAAATATAGATTATCTAACCAAAAACCTAATTCCTAAGCTCAACTTGGTTTGAAGATTAGTAATTTTTATCCTTAAGTAAATTAATTACAAAATTGATGAATTAGAGTCACAAATCGGGTTTTTCCTTAATTTTTTAGTTTAAAAATAAATTAGAATAATGACTCTCAAAATCATTTTTCAAATCACAAATCAATTTTTTGAACAATAGCCTTCCAATCGTGAGCACCAAAGTTCATTCCATAACCTCCTTAAAAATTGCTCGCCTTTCCCTTAAGGCAAAATTTCCTCCGAGTGAGGGAGGGGTATTTAGATAAGGTCTCACAATTAGCAACTTCACTTGGGACTGGTTGCCATCTTTTTAAAAAAAAAATAAAAAGGAAAATAAGAGGATTACTATTTGGTTAAGGAAAATTTTTTTCCAAAATAATCTCCATTTGGCTCATTAAGTATAATTTGACTTTCATGCATCACTTTGCATAGTAAAGGCTCCTTACCCAACTTTAGCTTTAGGAAAAATTTTGGATGGTGTGTATCATTGGTTCAATAACTCTCTTTGAGTATATTAGGAGATAGTGAAAGCATTCCACCCCACGATGAATCACCAATCATTTAGGTGGTATAACGAGCAATCAGTACCATTAGACCTATGTGAGACCCCTTGCCTCACATGTGGTTAGGTATATTAATGCTTTAGTGGGATAGGAACCTTTAATCAAACCACCTTTTATCCTTATGCATGTAGTGACTCTAGCATTGACTCTAGGTTCTATGTATCGTAATAATGGAAAAATTCATGCAAATTCCCAAAAAACCTTTTTTGGCATGCATCATGATGTATACATGAGAAAATCAACAAATCTCAATACCTTAAAGACCCAAACCAGTGGTCCGTCACCCAAAACACAGTAACCTCACATACCCACCTTGTTAACCTTTAAACATAATGACCAACCATATCCTTTTTTTCATTCACAATTCTTTATTCTTACCCATTTTTCTATCTATTTTCTATTTCTAAGGTACCAATGGCCAAGACATCCAACCCTTTTGACCAAGATGCGATGAGCACTTTTTTCACTAACTACCTCAAGCAACAAAAGGAGAATTTCCAAGCCATACCCACTACCACCTTTAAGACCCAAGCCAACATTTTCACTAATGCTCTTAATGCCTAGTTTGCCACATTCACAAATGCTTTCAATTCCCAAAGCAAATCCATTATTAATGAGGTCAAAGAAATGAACAATGCCACCATTACTTCTCCCCATGCTCAGCCTATTTCCACTCAAGCTAAAACCAGCCATACCCCTACTTTTACTCCTCCCATTATCGATCTCATCAATAAAGGGAAAGCTCCTGAGACCCCTACCCTTACTCCACTATATGTGAATATGACTGCTCTCATTCCCACCATGAATCCTTTTCAAAGTGGAGATTTCTCTAGCTTCCTCGAAGCCAAGAAACTAATAGAAAAATTTAAAGCCATACAGAGGACTATTAAAAATATAAAAAAGCATGAAGACATGATAGATGTTAATTCTCTGGCTCTTTTCCTGAACATTAGAGTTCTACCCAAGTTCAAAATGCCTGTAATGGAACCACTTAACAAAGACCCACCTCAAGATGTATGTAGGCGCAATAAGACCATTTGGTGTGGATGATGAGCTCCTTGCTCAATTATTCCAACAATCTTTAACTAGGACTACCATTAAGTGGCTCTTAGATCTCGATCAAAACCATCAGAAAACATGGGATGATATCTGTAATACTTTTGTCAAGCAATACCATTATAACATTGAGGTAGATGTCACTCATCGAGATTTGGAAGCCACTAAACAAGGGTAAAGAGAATCCTTACTGCATTCCTTACAAGGTGGAGGTCCAAAGAAGCACAAATGGTGAACTGTCTATCTGAAGTAGAGCAAACTGACACCATTGTTAACAATCTCCTCCCCCAATACCAGACAAATCTGCAAACTCAATAACTCTCCAACTTCAAAGCTCTCATTACCACTGCCAATAAGATAGAGGATTTAATCCAATCAGGAAAAATTAAGGATGAATCCTCTAACTCGAGATATCATAAGAACAACAACACCACCAACTCCACCACCCAAAGAGGAGGGGAGTGATGTGCTGAAATGCACACTAACAAACTGCAAGTGCACAAATCATTATCAAGTAATAAAGTAGTGAATATGAGTATTGTCTCCATGAGGATAGTTTATAAGTACTAGTGCAAACTTCAACTATTGTCTAGTTGATCAAAATGAAGATTAATTAAACTAAGCTAAGTTAATAAGATAACCTAAGAAAGCAAGTAAATGATATTAATGGAAATAATCTAGGCAAAGCTAATCTATATATAAATCCCCCTAGTTTCTCATACACATCAAACAATGGATTGAGTTGGAATCCCATGAGATTAGTCTAGAACCTCTCTCAAGTGATCTAGTCCCTAATTCCTAGGTAAATTGGAAGGAGACTCTTCTCATCCAAGATCATATAAGAATAGCATTAATATCAATGAGTTAAAGCCTAAAGGGTTTTGTAGATCTATCTCTAGTATCCCAATCAACTTTCTATTTCCATGGGTGATCTATCTATATCAGGGTATCTCTACTCGTACGATATAGAAACAAAATCCCATCAACAAGCTAGCAATTGCTAATTAGAATAATAAGATTTATCATGAAAATAAAACAACCAAAGATGAATTGCTTAAAGTTTAAATACTTCAATCTATACAATCAAAACTAGGGTTCATTACAAATAGACTTAGTTCATACTAAAATTGCAGAACCAAGATGCAAAAAATAAAAGAGGAAGAAAACTCAAACAAGTCTTAAAGATGTTCTTCGAAATCTTCTCTTCAATCTTCCACATCGACTTGGATCTTGGTATTTGATTCAATTAAGCCCTAAATATCTCTAGCCTTCAAGCCTCTCTCGTGACTCTAGGGCTTAGCCAACCCTTAGATCTCCATTTTTACTCTGTGGTGGCTCACCCCTCATTTTCTGTGTCAATTTCTTTATATAGGTGCATTTCTAGGTTTATTCCATGGCCATGTCACTGGACATGGCGACATTATGGCTGCGCACCAAGGTCACGAACACAGCCATGTCTCAAGCCATATGAAGCTACTAGACATATTTGAAATTGGCCTTTAATGACACAGTTACAGACAAAGATAAACTTCAATCCTTTGCTCATTTTCTTCTGTTTTGGCTTCTTAGCTTCGTAGTTTCTTGATAAAGTGATCCATGGCTCCTAAAAACATAAAAGAACTCTGGAAAGACACTAAACAAACAAATCAAACTCAATTTAAGGATAGAATACATTAAGAACAAGTGGTAAAATATAGTTAATTAAACACTTATCAGGGAGATAAATGTTGTCTCCCATCACCAGCTAATGAGGTTGGAAAGAAGAGCTTTCTCTGAGTTAGGCATGCCCTAAGCATTGTCTATAAGAAGGCCTTAGATGCCCATCTTATCAAGCCTCTAGAGCTAAGAGCACCTACCAACCTCATACCCAAGGGTTATAATACTAACGAGCACTGCGACTATCATCAAGAGTTGGGCATAAAACTTATAGGTGCAAGGCTCTGAAGCATAAAATCCAAGATTTTATTGATAGTGGAGACATTATTGCTCCCAAGCCTAGAGCCTAACACTGCCACCAATCCTCTTCTGAACCACTGCACTCATCCAACCATCTCAAGCCTTACCTAATAACTAATATTTTGAGAAGAGTGCAAGCCCTAGTACACCCCTATCTGAATCTTTTGAGTTTATGTTTGAGTCTAAGTCTGAGTCATCTAAGTTTGAGTCTGAATCTTTTGAGTCTATTTTCTATTAAAACTTTTCTAGATTTAAGTATGTCGAGTCTTTCAAAGTTTGTATTTTTGCTTAATATAACCCATAATTATAGGACTTTTTTATCAGTAATAAAATTTTGAACTTTCTGTGTCGCTTTAATTGTTATGATTCACGTTAAAATAGGACATCGAAAGGAAAACAAAAGAAAAAATTAAAAATTAAAAAAAAAGAGGAAAAAGAAAAAGGACAAAAGAAACAATTAATTATGGCATAAAAAAATCATCACATCAATTGTTCAGCGTTGAAACCCAAAGACTTTATAGGGATAGATCCAAGCATCGGAGTTCACAAGATTAAAAACTACACACACAAGAAGCTTGTCCAACAAAAGCTGTAGAGAGTATATCAAAGGGCATCATGACCAATTGAAGGCCATTGATAAAAAGAGAATGGATGCTCTGTACAAAATTTAGAGCTATTAATAAAAACCTATAGAGCACTTCAGCAAGAAGGTGAAAGACAAGTGTTTATAAGAAGAAAAAGATCAAAGCTTTTGTTCATGATCTGAGAGGAAAGCTTAAACGGAATTAGGCCAAACTGTATATGCTCAAGAAGATTCTATCCAACAGAGGCACCATCTTTATGGATATAGACAGAAGCGAATTCTCCTATCTTAGCAACCTGGATCAGCTGAAGTGATATATCATCTGAAGATGACACCTACATTTCATGTATCTGCATCAAAACTACATGGACCTAATTCTCCTTAAAAGAAATGATTGATAGAAGTGATGTGAGGGATAAATAGGTAGTCTGACTCAGGTGCAGTCCAAATCATAATATAAAATATTTTATTTGTATCTCATTCTCATTTTCTCTGTGCCTAATACATCATTCATTTAATTATTTTGCCTAAACAAAAGAAAAAGACAAAAAAAAAGAAGAAAAAAGAAAAAGGAAAAGAATACTCGCTAGGCTGAAAACCCGCAAGGGCGGCTTAGGCAAAAATTAAAACAAAAATAAAAGATATCTCATTTAATGATGATCAAATTTTGCAAAATCCAAACCCGTCATTATGACAAATAGGATAACCCTTTCAATGTCATCTATAGCTTATCCTATATCATGTAGTCTTATCAACCTACAAATTTCCTAAACAAAAAGAAAAAGTCATGTCTAAAGTAATAATAGCCAACCCTTCTAGGGTGCACACTCCTTATGCTCCCATCAAAATCAGGTTCCATCACAATCTCCTCTAAAAGTCACACTCATCCTTGTAGTCTCTATAGCGATCCTTCTCTAAACTTTCACTATAATGTCATCTTGTCTCCTCACTGTAGTCACAGTCTCCTCTATCATCGCCACTTCAACCTGAGTCACTACTGCAGCTTGTGGTATCACACGTCTAGTAGATCCCTGAGTATTCTTTAAAGATTAAGTCACCCCCTCTATCTGTGTTGCAATCCTCTCACTACCAATACCTCCTCTTACAGCCTATCTCTCTTTAGCTTTATCATCTTCTATTACCTTTACCAGGCACATAATACTCTCTTTCAACTGGCCAAACCACATTTATCAACCATCTGTCAAACCTCTCTCAACCAATCGCCCTGATAGCTCTGGTAATAAGAGCTATGATCTGCACAAACTCTAAAAAAAGAACGACTGGGGGCACATCTTCAATGTACTCTATCTGCCCTAAAGCTCTCATCCCCATAGTGGAAGGTTATTCAAACCAAACCCAATAAGCAAATCACTTGACACCCATAGCCCCCAGTCATGAGAGATCCAATCCCTTTCCATTGCCAGTGCTAAAATATATCCTCTTGGGTAAGCTCTGATAGCCATTCTATCCAATCTCATACCAAGTCTTAGTAAGACACATGCAGCACTGAGAAGTAGGGGCCACCATAGCCACACTTGCAAAATAACCTATAACCTAAAATAGACACCCACAGAGCACCTTAATAAAAAGAGTAAGAACAAACAAATTTTTCTCATTTGGTGAATAACTGGCAAGACAGTTCATCTCTCTAAACACCAAATAAAGCAATCAATACTAATTAGTGTCTCCGCCAGCATAGCTCTAATCACAAAATGCCTTTGTTTAGTCTACCACTCTGGCATCACCTCAATCAACAGACCCATATCTTACTCTTAAATAGAAAACCAAGGCCATTATCTTAAGTCTCCGCCCCCTCATATCTCCCTAGTCACCGGAATCATGAAAATTCTTAATCACAGTAGTGAAATTCACTTTACCATCACCAACTATCATCTAGCTTGCAACATCTTAAGATAAGTCTAAAAAATTCTTATAAGTCCAAGAGATGCCAAACTTTGAGCTCTGACACCACTAGAGCTGCCTATGGCTTATAGCCAAGTCAAAGTATTGAACTCCTTAATAATAGGCATAACTTCTTCTCAATAGTACCAAAATAGAAAATGTGGGCCACTTGACCTTCTCGTAATGCTACCATAGCAACTATTCCATACCAACTTAAGTTGAGTTTCTTAACCTTGTCAAGTTTCTCAGTCCACAAATGCATGAATCCACCCACTTGCATCCATACATTCATCCATTATGTGTACCAACATAAATCATTTATGGCATAGAAATTAAACAAAAGGTTTATGAATTCTAAAACATGCACACATAAACATGTATCATTTGTGCGCCAACACCTATGCAACCATTTGCAATCATACACCATCATATATAAATCAGGCTAATAGCCTCTCCTAAAGCTGACTAGTACTTCCTTGAAGCTGAGTGACACCTCCTAAAGCTGACCAGTGCCTCTTTGAAGCTAAATGATACCTTTTCTATATCTAATAGACAAAGTGTGACTTCTGGAGTCTCTTTAATCCTAGCAAAGTTTCTTCAAGCCTTTCAAAAGAACCAACCTCTCATATTGAGAAGCACAAGTTTCTTTAAAGCAACTAAAATTCTATCTGAATCTCTCAAGCCAACTTGCCATAGGTTGAGGAGAGGCAAGGCTCTCCTCTTATCAAAACCTCTTGAGTCGACTCACCATAAGCGGAGACTCTTCCTTTACCAAAATCTTTTTAGAATCTGTCGAGCCTACTCACCATAGGCTAAGGCTCTCCTCTTATCAAATCTTTTTAGAATCTCTTAAACGTACTTGCCATAAACCGAGGCTTTCTCTTTACCAAAATTATGTTAGAATCTCTCGAATTGATTCGCCATAAGCTGAGGCTCTCTCTTTACCAAAATGTTTCACCCGTGAGTGTCTAGAAACGGTCACCTAAACATCCATGTGATTCTTTTTTTCTATCTCCCTTATCCAAATCCATCAATTCCACCTAAAGATCTTTAAAAACGATCACTTAAACATCTATATGGTTACTTTTTCCATCTCTTTTATCCAAATCCATCAATTTCACTCATAAATGTCTGGAAACTATCACTTAGACATATATATGGTTTCACTTTCCACATCTTTTACCCAAATCCATTGATTCACCCAAAAATATCTAGCCACCAGCCTAGATATCCCTTGGTCCATTTCTCGTTTCCATTTATTGGCCACATTTTTCACCCATAAATGTTTAGAAACAATTGCTTAAACATCCATGTAGTTCTTTTTACTATCTTTATTTTTCAACCATGCCTCTCACCCAAACATATCCAAGCACTGACCTATACATTACTTTGGTTCTTATACCATCTCAACTTTTGGATTCACTATCATCAGAATTGCCTGACATATAAGATAATTCTAATGAGAGGGCAATTGTGAACTCTTATTTTTGCACTCTCACCATTCTGTCACACTTTAGTACCTACTAAGTTTAACGCACTATATAGAGCTGTTACGGTGGTCTCGCTAGTTGAGTAGCCGATAAAGGTTCGAGGGTAGTGCTCCTGAAATAAAATTTTTTTAGCCTTCAATTATATTGCTACTCGGGCATCCAAATTTCCTAAACCACAAATCAATAACCAATCTCTAAAAAAAACAAAAAAAAAAACTTAGCCTTGCCAAGTTGGCGCGAATCTGTGCCTTACTTACGCAATAGCCATGCTAGCATTGCGAATCCGCGCCTATCGTCCCCCTTTCTGCACCAAAATATCTATTATTCCCTTTTCAACCTAATTTTTAGCCTCTTTTGGCCCTACCATTGTGGGTCTTTTCACTTTTTAAATCCTTAAACTACCCTCCTCCACTTTTCCTATAAATACTCCCCTCCGTCCTTCCATTTTCAACACCCCTTAAGTTAGAGTTGATAGTTGTTCTCTAATTTCTCTCTTCTTCTCCCTCCAACCACTCTCTAATAAATTAATTAATCTTTTTAATTAATTAATTATACCCTAACCAAGTTAATTAATCTTTTTAACTAACTAAATTTTTTTTAAAATTAAAACTAGTCACTCAACTAATTAATTAATCTTTTTAATTGATTAATTAATCAGTTTTTTTCAAAATCAAATTAATCATTTTAATTAATTAATTCATCCATTCATTTTATCACATTAATTAGTTAATTAATCATTTTAATTAATTAATTAATCCCTCAATTAATTCAATTGTCCGGTCTTGATAAAATGAAATTTCGGTCTAGTAAAACTCTCTGTCTACTAAAAGCGAAGGTATCAGCTTTTTTTTTCTCACTTACAAACCCAAATCAAATCAATCAATCAATCTCTAAACCCCTCCATTTAATCGTGAAATGAACTACATGAGTTTTAATCCTCATTCAATAGGGTGTGTAAGCACTTTTAGAATCTAAATACAAACCTTAAATCTAAATCCCAATTACTCACATTTCCCCTTTTATTTTCCAATTAATTAGTATATTCAATGTATTTAATTGTTTTGGAGTCAAGGAGTAATTATGTGGTTTTCCTAAAATCCATAAGAACTAGAGGGAACACTCTCCTTGACTTGTGAATGTTTATTTCTTGAATTTTCTCATGCATTTCATGACTATACTATGCTTATGTATTTTAATTATTATCTTATAATCGCAATTCATAAAACTAATTTTTAAGTCAAATTAAACTTAAGAGCGAAATTTAGATTATCTAGCAAAAAACCTAGTTCTCGAGCTCAACTTGGTTCAAAGATTATCCTTAAGTAAATTAATTACAAAATTAATGAATTGGAGTCACAAATCATATTTTTCCTTAATTTTCCCTTTTAAAAATAAATTAAGGTGGCGACTTCTAAAATTATTTTTCAAATCACAAATCAATTTTTTGAACGATTGTTGTTCCAATCATAAGCACCGAAGTACATCCTATAACCTCCTTAAAAATTGCTTGTCTTTTTTCTTAAGGAAACATTTCCCTTGAGCAAGGGAGGGATGTTCGGATGACGTCTCATACTTACAAACTTTTGCCTAGTCGAACTAGATCTTGGGTGCTTTGAGGACTTTTGGCTAGCCAAACTAGATATTTCTCCCTCGTGCAGGTAGTTGCCTCATGATCTTTCACCTAGATGTACTAGGTCTTTGATGCCCCAAAAACTTTTGCTAGCTAAACTAGGTTTTGGTACCTCATGAACTTTTTACCTAACCAAACTAGGTATTTTGGTGTCTCACGGACTTTTGCCTAACTGAACTATGTCTTTGGTGCCTGCATACTTTTTTCTAAAGTTCATTAATTCTTTTTTTCTCATCAAGAATCTATTTGGATTGGCATGAATAGTCTTTAGATCTATGAAAATGCACTATGAATTAAAGACATAGCCTTTTACAGTTTTCGCTTGAATACTATAGGAAAAGATCTTGGGTCTTTAGTGAATGTTGAGATCGTTGAGCTTTCTTTAGCTTGTTATGATATATGGAACATATAAAGGCTGATGAGTAAATTTCTGCAATTGAATATAATATTTTTTGGCTGAAAGGGGGAAGAGAGAGAGAGAGAGAAAGAGAGAGAGAGCTTTTTTTGTCAGTTCCTACAAGTGATGCCATTTTGATGAGGCAATGAAATAGAATTTATAACAAAGAAAAATGAATTAGAGGCTCCCTAGGACTGACCTGATGAGGGGAGCCTCTACCTAAGTCAGTAAATTTAAAGATGAAGGAACTTAAAGGCAAAAGAACGTGTCTCTTCCCAATTCTTATTGAGAGTTGTTAATAAAAGTTCACTTGCTTGGGTTCTCCCCCTAAAGGAAGGAGAATGGGTCTCTTCCTGGTTCTTATTGAGTTGTTAATGAGAGTTTATTTACTTAGGTTCTCCCCCCAGAGGAAGGAGAATGGGTCTCTTCTTGGTTCTTATTAGGAAGTTGTTAATGAGAGCTCACTTGTCTAGGTTCTCCCCCTTCTGTATAAGTAAGTGATCTTCCCTTTTATAGTGGTTCTGTGCGCCTACAACAAATGATGTAGCAATCTAAATTAATGATGCAAGCAACCCCTCTTCTGTTATCTTTTTAGCATTATGCATGCATTTGGTTACTACTACAAGGAAGTGCCTCCCTGGTCACAAGCGTGCATTTTCTTGACATGTCTTATCTGACATGATGGCTCTGGTATCAATCTACTCAATAATCTTTATACAAGTCAATTCCATGAGCTTTATTCTGATATGTGAGCTGATTGCTACTCAAATTTTAGGAGGATGAGTTTCGAAGATGTGGACGAACATGAGTCCTGATGATTATTCAGTGTCTCGTCAAATGAATCTTGAACATCTATGGCGAGAACAAAGACAAGTTCCTAAGCAAACTAATTTGCCAAATAGATTTATACTACATGCTCGTAAATGGCAATGTCTTAAATGAATGGGCTTTGTCATTGTTAGATCCAATTAAAATTTAGCTATGCATCAATTGTGTTTATAAAAAATTTTATTGTCATAGCATATGTATTATTAATTTAAAAAAAAATGAAATGTACCACCTAACTTTTTAAGTTTGCAAAGACTTCGGCGCTAGAAGGTTGAAGTGCCCCAAGTCTACAAATTCTATTTAAAATGTGTAGTTCTGATTTATAATAAACAAATCAAATTTTATGCAACTTTTTTATATTTTTTAATAAAAATTTTAATTAAATTAGTGCACGTGATCACAGATCATAAAAGGATTCTCAAATCATATGTGCCGCATCGTAATTGAAAAGGGAGCGTCCACATGTGACCACAACTCCGCTTTTTCTTTCTTTTTTCTAGATGAATACAAACCCATCTGATTAGAACCGTTTAAATTGTCTTGCGTCACACCAAATTGACGTGCAGTTTTCTCGTAAAAACCCGATAAATTGCTGAATTTCAATTTACATCAATACGATAATTTCAAAACGATAAAATAGAAGCTAAACTACAGCAAAAGACTCTTTCTTCTTTTCATGCCTCCTCTACTTACTTTATCCATTTAATAGACCTCCCTCGCGCGCCTATAAGCCTATAAATAAATAAATAAATAAAATTATTATTATTATTTAATTATTAGTATATAATATTATTATTATAATCACTGAAAGAAAAGTACACTCTACCTTCGATGCACAGTAATTTGTACTCGCTAGATGAGTTGTTTCTGTCTCCGTCTTTGTCTCTCTTTGGATAAAAGGAACGTTAGCTACTGACCTAATTATTATTATATGATTTGATAAAATAATAATTATAAATTTAATTATGTAAACATAAATGAGAATTTGTTTTGGATAAAGCACTAATTAGAGTAAAATTTGTCAATTTTTGTATTGAGTAATAATTAAACTAATTAATTTAGCCTAAATTAAATAAAACACTCAATTATGTAAAGTTTTCTGAAAATTTTAGAATGATTCTAAATTTTGCATGATTATTATGTAAGTATCAATTTTAATATCTTCATATATTGATGGTTTTATTTGTGTTTTGCTAAATAATTTACAAATAACTATTACAACGGCAAAATCTCAAGCTATATATAGACTAAATTGTAAATTAAATGATATCATTTAAGAGATTGAATTTTTAAATAACTTAAAAAAATTTTATTAGTATATATATTTTATTTTTTGCCAATTTCTATATAAAAATTTATGATTAAGGTATTCAAGAAAAGTTGTCAGGAAATCGAATTTTTTTTTAAATTAATTATATAAATAGCATAGTTATAGTTAAAATGAATAAATTTAAAGTTAAAATTTTTCTAAATATATAATAACAAAAATTTGACTTAAATTACATGTTAAATAATGATAAAAATTTAAAGTTAGTGCTTTAACATTGTGATGATGTGTCTATATCTATAAATATAATAAATTTCAAGTTTAAAAATTATTTAGAAAATTTTTTGTTATATGTCAAATATTTTTTAAAAACTAAATTTATACCAAGTCACGTAATTAAAAATTAAATTTATATGAAGTCATCTCATAAATTTAAGTTTATAAATGCACCAAAACATAACATAACAATATATATATATATATATATATATATATATATATATATATATATATATATATATATATATATATATATATATATATATATATATATATATATATATATATATATATATTATCCTGAATGGTATAATCATAGTCAATTTCTCTTTGCCGCAGTGCACAAAAAAATTATAAGTTATTTTATTTATTTTTTTACATCATTATATTTTTATAGGTTTGAATTAATATATCTGTATATTATTTTTTAATTATTCCATATATGATAATTGACTTCATATATTTTTTACATTAATATTCAAAATTATAAAAAAAGATAATATTTGTATTTAACAAAAAAGGTAATAATAGTAAAATATTTTTAAAATATAAATTAAATAAAAAATAAAAACTCAAACATAGCTTGAATCCACAGCTAATAAAAAAAAAGTGATAAAATGTTAGTAGTTTTACTAGTATTAAATTTTTTCTTATGATTGTTTAAAATAATAATTGATAATAACAAATTTTATTGAATGAAAAATTAATTTGAAATTATTGGAGCGCTGGGATTCAAATTATATTTTTTAAATAATAAGATTTAAACTTTTCAAAAAAAAAAAGATTTAAATAATAATTTATCCATACCTAAAAAGGATATTTTGGTATTTATCCAACTCAAGAAAAAATTGGCATGTTTTCATTACGTGATGAGCTTTGTGGCTTAGCATTCGTCTTGGAATTTAGAAAAAATAAATTAAAAGAAAACGACATGTTCACATTTCATGGATGTTTAACTGTTGTCCAACCTTATCCTTGGCGCGTGAGCCTCCATACACCAAACTAAAATAAATAATAATTACTATATTTATTATTTTATTATTTACTATAATTTTAAAGAATTTTATTTATTGCAAAAACTTTCCGTCTTGGCTGATTGCCATTCCCTGCCACTTCAATTTGGTTGGTTCACCGACGCCAAAATAATTATGCAATCTCATTACCTAAAATTTCTAATTTAGGACATTAATTATTCATTTACTCTCATCTCCAATTAAAGAAATGAAATTATTTTCATTTTAAAAAAATACCAATAAAATTATAGTAGTTATAATAAATTGCCTTTTGATAATAATTAAATGCAATCCTTGTTTTTTTCCCTCATTATTATAGCAATAAGTAAAGTGATATTAACATCCGAAAGTTGATTATACATTCACTTTTTTAATACGAAAAATGCTATTTAATTTAATATTTTTATTCTAATTTTTTATCTTAATTAATGTGATATTATTTTATTTGTCAATTTTTTTTAAAAAGTATTTTATGTAAAATATTTTACAATGCAATGATATCAAATCAATTGGAAAAATAAATTAAAATAAAAATATTAGGTTATATAATATTGTTGCTTTAATACAAATTATTTACTTTAAAATTATTACTCTCTCTATTTCATAATAATAATCGTTTTAAAAAGTTATATATATATTACGAAAATTATTAAATAATTTCAATTTTTATTGAGATGGACAAATATATCCTTATTTTATTATTGAAAATAATAAATATTGCATAAAAAGTGAAAGAGAAAATAAAGTTGAAAATGAGGATAAAATTAAAATAATATATAATAAATGATGCATAGAATTCTTAAAATAATAATTAATTTGAAATAATATTTTTTATAAAACGACTATTATCATAAAATAGCTAAAGTATTATTATTTTTTTTTTTTACAAAACTAACCCTTTTATAATATGATGATATAATATTACAAATCTCATACGGTATTAAATTTTTCAATAATACTAAAAAGTGTAATAGAATAAAAAAATTAATTATTGATTAATCCAACAATAAAATATAAAAGTAGACAATAAATTTAAAAATAAAAATTTTAATTAGTGATTTCAAAAGAGTCATCATTCACTGTAATCACAACTACCTAAGTAATACATTAGTTTTTTTTTTTTTTTTCACTTTTCTCTCTTTAATTTAAAGTGGCAAAATTGACAGTCTTCTTCTAATTTTTGGCACTCAAATTTCTTTTTATATCACTGAAGTTGACTATGTTACCCTCATTATCATTAATCATTAATATAATCTAAATTTTTTTTATATATTGATCTATACGTAATTTAATCCCCCTGAAAGGACAAATATATAATTAACTATTGCTTATTTTGCAAAAAAAAGAAAAATTAACAATTGCTTATTAGTAATTCATTTAAAAAGAAAATACAAGAGTTTTTAATTTTGTAGTTAATATCAATATTAATTCTCCATAATTTTACATAATTTCTAAGTTAAATAAAATAATAATTTTCATAAGATATATTTTTATAAGTAATATCAATTTTGAGATATATTATAAATTATTAACTATTATGTGAAAAAAAAAATGTATTCCTATCAATATATATATTTTGAAAATAATAAAATAATTTACAAAATATTTTTGATAGTATACATGTGATAATTTCTTTTTTTTACCTCTTATTTTAATCTTATAATTTATCAAAATATTTTAGTGAGAATTATAATTAAAAATATTTTATGTGAGCATACTTAAGTGTTGCCCAAGATATACCAAAAAAGGAACTAAATTGGTAGGTAATTAAAATTTAAAACAAAGAGATTTGGGAAAAAAAGAGATGACACGAAGGATTTATAGTGGTTCGGATTATAACCAATCCTACATCCACTTCTTAATCTCAATTGGGTCCACTGTCAATGGAGTTCTAATAAGTTTACTCCTAAATTAGTGTTTAAAATCGCACCAAATTTTAGAAGAGTTTTCTCATGACTCACTCTTAAAACCTAACTAAGTTGTATCTAGGATAACACTCAAACATATACTTGAGTTTTAACAAAGCTCATTCACAACCTATACAAGTGTTTTGATGGCTTATACCTAACTAAATTAACACAAGATTTGTTTTACAAAAGTTTAAGGCTTGAGAAATGAAATTGCAAGAGCTTGGCCACTTAGTATATTATTCTCTTATGTCTAAGGCTTTTGGAGGGGGTATTTACAGCTTATATCATGCAAAGAGCTATTACAAATGAAGATATAAGACAAAAACTAGGTTCCAAACAGCTTGCAACAAAGTTTTTTGTCTGAGATTGAATTGCAGTTGCGAAGCCTTAGTTGCAATCGCGATATTCATGTTTACAATAGTTAGTGACGCGTGTCATCTAGTCATTGGTTCTTTTTCTAGTCGTTGGAGTGGTTCCTTGACTTTACTAATTTCACGGTCACAACTTCTATATCACAGTTGCAATTTTCCTTTCGCGTCCAGTATGGTGATCTTGATCCTGACCATGTACTTCACTGCCTCTTAGCATCTTTTACTTTAAATTAATTGCAAGCATGATTGAATAGGTCCCGATCACGAAATGGTGATTGCAAGCATGATCTTCAGTTACGAATGCGATTTATAGGGTCGCCTTCTATACTTAGGAAATTTTCAATATCTTGATGTCTTAATCTTTTCTAAATAAATTTCCTATAAAATAAACACTAAATGAAAACATTAGAGTACTTTAATTTGATTATCAACATCAAAATAGAGATTGATAAAGTTGTGAACCAACTTAGGTCAACAATCTCCCTCTTTTTATTTTGACAATTAAATTGAATTTGAAAAACAATTAAGCAAAATTTACAAGTTGTGGTTCTTAATTTTTTTTCTAAATTTCTTCTCCTAAGTGAAAACAAAGTTTTCTTTCTCCCACTTTGACAAAAGAAAATTAATATGATCAAATTTTTAAATTCAAGTCATTTCTCTCCCTTTGGCAAGATCAAAAAGAAGAGTTTAAAGATAAGAGATCATAATTATGATTGAGGAAAAGAGCAACAAATTAATCAAAGAAAGAAGCAATTAACACATTAATCAAACAATTAAAATAATTCAAAATAAGAAATTGGAATTCAATTAAGATAAGAAAAGTTGCATTCATTAATTGTAATTACAAAGAATGATTAATCTTGCAAGTAAAATACCAAAAAGTATGAATGCATAAAAATGAAGAGGAAAACAAAAAAAAATAAGGAAAAAATCTAAAAGAAATTTTTTAGAGGCTCACTCAAATTAAGACTCTATATCTTGGTTTTCTTCTTCTTCACTTGACTCTCAATCCTTCAAGTGACATTGAGGGGGTTCCATCTTCCCTTGAATGTTATAAATGTCATGATGAAGGCAGTCTAAAAGACATAGCTTCTTTATAATCTTGCTAAACATCATATCAATTCCCATGGACAGTTGAGAAGGTTCAACTTAAAGAGATGTTTGAGTGGCTTGGGTTCTTTGTGTGCTTTCTTCCAAAAGATGGCTAGGTTCGCCTTAGACAATCACCATAGGCCTCTTTCTTGAAAGCCCTCGCACTCCCACTTCACCAAAAATATATTCATAATTGTCATCTTTCTCCTTTATACGTATGGTGTGGATCATGTACTCTAAATTTATCATAGAAGATTTAAAGGAGGTTTTGAGTTAGGCATTTGTTTGGGGGTGAGAGCTCCCACATGTTTGGCTATATGAGAAATGTGGGAAGAGAAAAGGATGGTTCCCTTGGGTGATTTAGCCAAGTGAACAAATTGGTCAATGAGGAATTTGGCAGTTTGGATTTCTTTCTTCGTGATGAGGCCAAATAAAAAGAGAAGATTTTTTTGAGTTACTTTCTCATTGCATCCCCTCTTGCATTGATGAAGAGGGTGATAATTCGATGAAAGCCCCCAAAAGGAGAGAATTTTAAAGTGTTTGGCAAGAGAATTTTTGGCATCATAATTTCTTTTAATGAATAGTTCTTGCTAAAAAGTATTGTAGCTTATGTCCAAATCATTCAATGTGAAGGTGCCATCCATTTGAAAATCAAAAATGCTAACCACTTCATTTAACTTCAATACATACTCTTTCCCAAAAACCTAAAGTTTATCCCATAATGTCCTAGAGGTGATGAGAGTTTTTTATGAAGAACCAAGGTTGCTAAGAATTTCTTGGTTAGTTCCTCATGTCCTTCTTCTCCCAAAAATATGAAGTTCCTCCATTGTAGGTTTTCCAAATAGGTGAAAATATCTTATTCAATACATAATTTTCTCAAGGCAAATAAATTGGGTACCTTGATGGAAACCACAACCTTATCCTTCAACTTGATCTAATTAGCTTTTTCTTCATTGGTTATGCCTTTCATTAAATCAAGGGGTAAGGGTTGTGAAACTTGTGAAATCATATGTTCCCTTCCCTTAGAAAGTCTAGGAATTCTTGTTTTAGGGGCCATTATAAATAAAAAATAGGTAGAAATGAAGAAGATATGAAGAAAGAGATGAAAAGAAAATGTTTGTAAAAAAAAACACTCCTAGAAAAGTCTTGTATACAAAGCAAATAGGCCAATTCCTCCTTCTCGTCCTATATCCTGCTTTTCTATATTATATAAACTTATATGTAATTATTGAGAGTCAAGATATTATACATAACATGACTATTCTACCAAAAAAAGTTTCCTTTTAGTTCAAAATGATCAATATGTAGAATTCGAACAAGTGATTGCTGAAATTCAGGCAGGACCATAAACTTTGAATTTTAAAGAGAATGTTCAAAAACATATTTATTCCAATTCATAACGAAATTTTTTCTTATTTTATTTCATTTAGAATTGTCTAGCTCCTTTATTATTACTTTAGGACTTTAATATTGCTTTATGACTATGGTGAACGATGGAAATTGAGCCCCACACATGGTAGATTCACAATCCACTGCCTTGATCCATTTGGCTACATCCACCCCTAATACTATACTCTATTGAAAAATTAGATTAAGATTAAATATTAGAAGGTATAAGAATTTCAATTTATGGCATTTCATTTCTAGCATTTAATATTTAAATTTTTCGTTCTTATAACATACAAACATAAAAATAAAATACAACTACAAAAATACCAAAGACATAAAAATGAAAGCTTTATCTTTTATATCTTTTATTTTAAAGTTTTGGGAGTTCAATGGGGTATATATAGCCATGAAATACGGCAAAAATAGCTAGTTTTGCATTAAATTTAAAATCTAACCATTTTATAACGTCTATATTTTTTCTACCAGAAATGTAAATCACGCTTGTAAAATGAAGTCGCGATTGTGAAATTTGAATTTTTTAAATTCGCATCCAGTATTCAGATTTATAACTACTATTCACATCTCTCTGAAAAACTGTCGAAAATTTGGAAAGTCGCTCTCACGAAAACAAATGGCAACTGCAATTTATAAGACGCCTAGAACATTAGAAAGAAAACATTGAAAAAATATATTATGCAAACGACACTTATTTGGAAGATCATATAAGGCCTCGTTCGAGCGCCGATCTAATTTGCTAAAAGGGAATCGAAATGCTCATTTGGGTTTAGACTCACAATAGAACTCTCGGGTTCAGATTGATTGATTTTGAAAATTGATTTAGAGTCACCACCTTAATTTCATTTTATTTGGGAGAAGTTAAAGAAAAATTCATTTGAATGACTTCAATTTATTTTATCCTAATGGAAAAGTACTCTAGTCCTTGATTACCAAAGAAGATCCAGGCATTAGGATTTTGGTTTATTTAAGAAAAGATTAGTTTGGCAAGTTTAATATAAAACTAAAATAAATTTCACGAATAGTTTATAAATGCATGAAGAGTTGTAATATGCATGAATCAGTCGTTCATCCATTCAAATAATAAAATGCAAAAGGATAAAAGATAAAGATTAAATTTTACAAGGAAAACCCAAATAAAGGATACTTTCTCTAGCCCTTATGGGTTCTAGAAAGTCACACATTTCCCAAAATAAAATCTCAGAAAGGAAAACATACAAGCAATTATAAGAAAACCTAACTTGGTGAAGAAGGTGATAGGGAGAAGTTGTTCATTTTAATTAAATAAAATACTCGATTAATTAAGCATACCTATATATCCCTTTGAATAAGATTCAGAACCCACATAGTTCTTCCTTCTTGTGAATGAGTTTTTAGTTTAGCCTTTTATCTTGTTTGGATTAATTGATTAACCAATTTTAATTGATTACTAAGCAGTTAGTTAGGTCAGATTTGAATTAACAATTATAATGAGCCAATTGAATTAGTTAAAAGAAGAGTGAGGGAGTAGAAGAGCAAGAATTTAGGTAAGAAGCCTTAAAGTGAATCCCAAGGAGGGAAAAAAGGAGAATCCTAAGGAGGGAGAACTAAAAGAAAATAAATAAAACAAAAAGAAAAGGAAATAAGATAACCTTGCAGCGACACGACTTTGGGATGAATAGGCAGAATTGCTCTCGGGATCATAATTCCACTTTCTTTCAACTTAAGGTAGAACTGGAACCTCATACGGAAGATCAAATTTGCTTTGCAAAGCAAAGAATAGATAGCAAAGCGAATATGAAAGAAAATAAAAAGAAAACTTTAAAACTAGAGGCTCGTTCTTTTTGTAGAACAAGCAAATGAAAAGAGTTTTTAAGGTTTGCTTTGAGATAACAGGTTGATTAAGCAACTCTAGGTGTCAAGAGGTGAAGAAAACTAAATGGAAGGATCCTATTTATATAGGAAGAGGGCTAGAGGTCAGAAAATGCTAAAAAATAATGTGGAATTTTGGAGTTGTTCAGGGGATAATAGCATGTGCAATGAGCAGTTAGGAAATAGCTTCTGCATATGGGCCTACGATGACTGTAAATCCACTAGTCGTCATCACACATGATCTACAGTCACTGCACATGTGATCTGTACCAACTCTGATTCTGTCTATTTTCATTCTTTTTACTTATTTCTCATTTGTTTTTCATAATTCCAGTTGCATTGTGATCGTTATTCATTCCCAGATGATTTGATAGTGTTTGGAGGTCAAAAGGATAGGTGTTGACTCTCGAGACTCCATTTCTTGATGTTTGCCCTTATGCACCAAGAAAGGAGGTTGAATTGGTGGAAAATTAAAAAATAGATATAAAGAGATAGGGAATAAGAATGAGCACAATCAATTTTATAGTGGTTCAGATATTAATGAACCCTACATCCACTCCTCAATCTCAATTAGGTATTCTACTATTAGATGATACTTACAAGGAGTTTCAAGCTCACTCCAAACTTATAATGTGTTTTCAATGGCTTACACACAACCCTTACAAGTGTTTCCCTTAGGCTCACACTTAAACCTATATAAGTGTTTTCTAATGACTCACACTCAACCCAACAATATGTGTTTTCAAGGCTAACACTCAACCATTTGAGCTATTAATGCTCTTACAACAACCAAATGATAATAATTAAGAGGTAAGGCTTTGAGAATTAAAATTGCAAGAGTTTGGCTTAAATGAAAGTTGTTGGATGCTAAATGAGGGTCTTTGGAAGGGGTATTTATAGCTTCTTCCCTCCAAATTCCCATTACAAAAAGATACCAAGAAGGATCCTCACAACAGCCACAATATCTTGCATTAAATGCACTGTCAGAGCTAGGTCATGGTCGCTAAGCCTTTTTCACGGTCGCGACTCCTTTTTCGCAATCGCTACTCCATTTTCGCAGTCGCGATCTTCATGATTCATAATGGCTAGATCACACATGGCAGCTCCTCGTTGGTTCTTTAACTATCCGTTGGAAGCTCTGAATGCTGTATGAATTTAACAGTCGCGACTTATAATTCATGATTGTGAATCAGGCATCACACCCTTGGTCGCGATTCTCTCTGAGTGTCGAGGCTAAAAATGAACAATTTGCCTTCTGATTATCCTGGTCATGAAATCATGGTCGCGGTCGCAATTTAGTGGTCACAATCGTGACTTTTCTGTCTTGGGCGTGACTCAGAAGTCATTGTTTATACTTTGGAAGATTTTGATTTCCTTTCAATTTCAATCAATAAATATGATATATTTTGCAAAAACACTTGAACAAGTATTAGATAACCTTCAATTTGATTGACAAGATCAAAATAGAGATTGATTAAGTTTTGAAATAACTTAGATCAACACTTGATTTTTCTAATTTTGGCAATTTTGGCCTCCGGAGGTCTATTTATAGAGTTTAAGTGCTTCTAAAGTTCAAATGCATACTAAAGGGTGCAAGATACAAAAAATTTAATAAGGCGCTACCCTGCATCTTGCAAGAGATGCTGCCCACTTGATCTCTGCCCGATAATCAGTTAAATGGACTGCTATAGATAATTGGCTAGCGGGACCATTGTACTAGCTCTATATAGTAAGTATTAAGCTGCTGCTTATCGGGAGAGAGCAAAATTAAAGATTTACATATCAAAATAGACTTAAATCATTAACTTAAACATTGAAAATTCATACAAGAATAAGTTGGTCACATATCAATCACAATCAATCATGTTGGCACTCAATCAAAAGAACATTCCTACATAAGGATCAAATATGCTTACCAATATTGCAAATGCCAATTGCCTTACCTTGGCATTGTTTACAAGTGTGGCAACCCATCAAGGCTTTCCTTAGCATGATTAAGAGAACTCTCATTCCCAATTATATGTTTTGAGCATCCACTATCTTCATGTCATTCACTCTCCTTTGTAGTGGATTTAAGGCATACCTATAAGAAAAGAAATTCATCTTTGCTTTGGTATTAAAGCATATTTGGGCCCGTGAGGGTTAGCATTGGAAGGGTCTTTAAGTTTTAATTAAGCCTTCCTAATATAGCAAAACACATTTATGTGCTCATCTTTCATACAATACTGACATTTACGCTTTGAAGGTTTTTTTGGGCTTTGCCATCTTGTTATGGAACTGTGGCCTCTTCACAACATTATCATGATGCATATAAGAATAAGAACATGTATTATATTGTGATTTTGTGTTTTTTAGCATGCCTCTTATACATGTATGCATGGTTTGCTCTTTGATGCTTAACTCTTGAGCCTTGCGTCCCCTTTTGAATCCTCTTAGGATTGGAGGATTTAATGCGTACTCTAGCCTCCTTATGGACTACCTCAACACTAGATGTTTGAGCAGTAAAGGCTTTGACAAATGATTGAGGGGATGATATAGAAGTTGATAAACAAAGGCTATGTCTTACTAGGGGTGTTCTTTGAGATAGAATGAGTGTGTCCAAAATTTTCTTCCCTTTATGAAATTTTGAAATTGAAGCCCTTAATTCTTCAACCTCCTTTTTCAAAGAATCATTTTCTTTATACAAAGATTCAATTAAAGAGTTTTTAGTGGAAATTTCTTCCAAAGAATTCTTGAGATTAACGTTTAAGGTTTTTAAACTTAAAATTAATTTCTCAAGATTTTTAAATTTCTCCTCAATTTTTAAACATTTATCTTTGTAAAATTTTATTTTTGAAAGATAATTTTTGCATTTTGAGGCCATGAGTTCCAAAAGTTCATACTCATCCATATCATGTATATCATTATCACAAGAATGAAATGTAGAGCAAACATTATCATCATCATCATTACTAAAGTGAGATGTGGAACATACCTTATTTGAAGAATTTTCCAAAGCCATGAAGCAAAGGTTGGCTACCTACTCTTCCTCTCCATTACTTAAGGAGCTATGATCCCAAGTAGTCCTAAGGCCTTTCTTCTTTTCCTTATCCCTTTTCTTCTTCTTCTTGATCTTAAGACAATCGAGTTTTAGATGGCCTTACTTTCCATAATCAAAGCAAGTTATTTCATTCTTTTTTTTCTTCTTGTATTTAATGATCTCTTTCATTATTCTAGTGATCATTGTCAACTCCTAATCTTCATCATTATTTGAGGAGTCATTTGGTTGACTCTCATTATCAATTTGATATTCGGTGGAGGACTTAAGAGCTAGTATCTTCTTCTTCTCCATTTGTGGCTCCTCCTTCTTAATGGTCATCTTATGGGTAAAAAATTTTCTAATGAGAACATAGGTAGCAAGCTTTCTAAGATCTTCATTTGCTTCCTCAATGCCCATTACTCTAGCTTCATAGTATTTCTTTAGAAGTGCTCTAAGAATCTTATAGTTGACATCTTTCAAGGAATATACTTTTACAAACTTCCTTAAACTAGTGACAATGGCTACAAGCCTATTTGTCATATGAGTGACGCTCTCATTTAACTTCATTATGAAGAGTTCATACTCATGAGTGAGCAATTGGATCTTCTTAGAATTGACTTGCTTGGTACTTTCATGGGCACTAGTACAATGTTGCACTCTACCACATTCTTCTTTAGATAAAGAGCATGGAAGGATTATCATTGCTTTCTTATTCTTTCCATTTGCCTTTCTTTGAGCTTCAACCCAATCCTATCTAGGGATCGCTTTTTTAACACCATCAACTATCTTTGTTAACGGCTTCCACACCTCAAGAACACTATCACATATGTTTATGAGATCGCTATCAAGATAAACCTCCACTTTATGCTTCCATAAAGTATAATCGATGCCATTAAAGTGTGGTTTGAGGTGATGCATCCCTTTATTGGCTATATTGATCTTTCCTCATATGTTGAAGCTTGTGAATGTGAGACCAATACTCTGATACCACGTGTTGCCCAAGATACACCAAGAAGGAGGGGTTAAATTAGTGGGTAATTAAAATTTAAAACAAAGATATTACGGAAGAAAAGAGATGATAAAAGGATTTATGGTGGTTTAGATTATAACCAATCCTATGTCCACTCCCCAACCTCTATTAAGTATTCCACTATCAATGGATTTTTAACAAATTCACTCCTAATTTAGTGTTTAGGCTCACATCAAATCTTATAAGAGTTTTCCTAAGGCTCACTCTTAAAACCTAACGAAGTGTTTTATCTTGGCTAACACTCAAATCTATACTGGAGTTTTAACAAGGCTCTCTCATAACCTATACAAGTGTTTTAATGGCTAACACCTAACCAAACTAACACAAGATATGTTTTACAAAGATTTAAGATTTGAGAAATGAAATTATAAGAGTTTTGCCATTTGGTAAATTATTCTCTTGTATTTACGACTTTTGGAGGGGGTATTTATAACTTACATCCTCCAAAGAGCTGTTACAAATGAAGATATAGGACAAAAATTAGGTTCTAAACAACTTGCAATAAAGTAGTTTGTCTGAGACTGAATCACAGTCACATATTCATGTTTACAGCAGCTAATGACTAAGGCTGAGCATAGTACTCAGAAATACTGGACCTAACCAAACCGAAATACCAAACCATTATGGTACTGAACTATAAAAGTTTGGTACTTAGGACGAGAATTATACCAAAAATTTTTATTTAACATGGTACTGGTTCTTAGCTTATAACCAAATCGAGAACCATACTGAACTAAACTGTATTGTATTGAACAAAAAATACTAGGACCGAACCGAATTTTAATATATATACACATACACACACACACATATACATATGACCTATTAAAATATATAAAATCATAGTGCTATAATTCAAATAGATTCATTATTTAGGTCCATTAAAATTAAAATATTATATGATATATCTTTTAGGCTATTGTAAGTTTGTAGAAATAATAATAGTAGTAATAGTAGTAGTAGTAATAATTAGAAGGATAAGGATGTAGATTACAACTAGCAAGTACATTATGAGTGAGGTTAAAGAGGTCAAGGAGTGAAGGGTAGATATTCACTCAAAATCAAAACCTAACCCTAGTTTTCTTCTATACTGCCTAAGAGAGAAGAGAACCCATCTCCTATCTCCATCTTCTCTTTCTCCATTATGTAAGATCAAAGAAGTCCCTCCTTTAAATTCTCTCTCTATTCACAGATTATTATCCTTTCATCGATTCTTTTTTGTTTTGCCAAATCTAATCTCTTAGTCCATAGTTTCTTCTTGTTCTCTCTCTCATCTCTGAAATTGAAGAAGTCTCTCATCAAAAAACCCAAATCCTCTCTCTTTGTTCAGTGATTCTTCTCTGTTTTGCCAAATTCTCTCTCTCTATTCACTGATTCTTCTCGTTCTCTCTCTCATCTCTCAGATCGAAGAAATCTCTTATCACAAGCCCAAATTTCTCTCTCTTTGTTTATCATTTTTTTTCTCCTTCTCACTCTCA
>CANTUT010000105.1:5000-135000 GCA_947687605.1 Reutealis trisperma | reverse complement strand
AATGTTTTCAAGGAGGAAGAAATCATGAAGCTAAGTTTTCTTTGTCCTTAATATCTTCGACTCGGCCATCTAAAACCGTTAACAAGGAGGTGAGTTGTAACTTCAATAAATCAATAAAATGCATGAGTGTGGTGGTCATTGAATGAATAGAGGTTTATGTACATATGTATATATATAAATATGAATAATAATAAATTTACAAAGTACAAAAATAACAGTATGTGTCAAAAAAATGACAAGCACCAATGGTACTATCCATTATAACAGAATAATATATTAACCATTAGAGAAATATGGACTAAACTGCATAAACCTCTGTAACTATCAGCCTAATGAATTCTCACTATACATGTGCTTGGCTAAGCATACACTTAGGGTAATAAGCCCCCTTTAGGTAGGACACTAATACTTAACTCTATTAGTAAAGTTATTGGTGCATACAGTCTAATGGATTCTCCCTATTAGCATAAACGTTATGTCATATGCAAAGCTAAGGCTCGATATTGGCTCGGTAGGATCATATTCATAAGCAATAAATTAGCCTAAAGGCCTTAGAAATAAAATGATCGGTTTATCATTTATAAATAGCTTTCATCTTCCAAGCATATAAATAATATAATTATTAATTCCCTAGTCTCAAAAGATAGGAATAACAAAGATAGTATCATCAATAATCATAATGTCATTTAATCATATAAAATAAAATAAATAAATAGAAACATAAAATTTTTAACAAAAATAATTCTTTTATTGGCGGATTTAAGATGCATTCACACATTCCAAAACTTACCTCAGAATAACCTTACTCAAGCTCAAACTTACAAAGCCTAGCAAAGTCGAGTGAAAGTCTACTCCTAATATGACAAACTCTCTTTAAGAAAGGTTGAAGAAAGATGAGTCGCATAATTAAAATTAAGGAAAATTAAGATTTTGCTAGAGAGTTTATAGTTCTTAAGAAAGAAAAATGAAATTTTGATTTAAGTGAAAAGAAAAAGTAGAATAAAAAAAATTGTGCGCCTTATACAAAAGGAATCAAATAAAACATTAATCAAAATTTCTTAATAGGTGACACTCTTATCAAAAGTTAATCATTAACCTTACCGCGCAAAGGACATGCATTAAAAAGTGCTAAGTTTCTTAGGATTGATACTCTATTTACCTCTGCCATATGAAAGACATGTATTTAAAGGTAAAGTGCAATTGTAAACTTACAACTATACGGACACTTTATAATATTACTCATCCTTGAGTCATACAATTTGCTTCGTCTCTCTTGCACCAAGCTCCTCGCTCGACTTCCCTGTTACCAAGTTTGTCTTTGTCCTCATCAGTGAAACTTCATTTGTATTGTCAAGCTCTGCCTCAACATCAAAATTTTGCCCTCAATTGATAGGATCTTTAAGCAAGGCTTTTAAATTTAACACACTGAATACACACACACATACACATATATTTGGAGTAACATATCAAATCTTAAAATACTATAGCATCCTAACTGAATGTATTATATTCTTCCCTTCTTAAATAAAAATTATGTTCAAATGTTAAAAGATGAATCTATAAACAAGATAAATAAGGGTATTTGGCTTGCATACTTTGCTTTATTTTCCAAATGCATTCTATCATTGTTTGATTTCGCTAAAGTACGTTCACCATAGGGATCTTTTTGCTCCTCAATTTTAGCACTTCCTCATAAGATAAGTCTTATTTTAATTCCACTAGTTGGCTTTATAGCACATGAGAAAGGTTTAAAATATACTAACGAAACTTAAAGACATGGAACATTGGATATACATTATAAAGGCTAGAAGGTAGAGCTATTTAATATGAGACTTCCCCAACTCAATCTAGTATTTTGAAAGGGCCAAGGTACCTCAGAGGTAACTTGCTCTTCTTTCTAAATCTTATAACACCCTTCATTGATGAGATCTTTAGGAACACATGATCCCCAATGGCAAACTAAAGATCTCTTCGTTTCGGATTAGCATAGCTCTTATGGCGACTAAAGCTAGTTTTTAAACATTTTTTGATTAAAATTACTTTCCCTCTCATATACTAAATTACGTCTGGTTCTTCAATAAACTCCTCTCCTACTTCATCCTAGTAGATAAAGGATATATATTTTCTTCCATAAAGAGCCTTATAGGGTACCACCTTATTGGCAAAGTGGTAAATATTATTATAGGCGAACTCAATCAATGGTAGGTGCTTATCCTAATTTCCTCCAAAATCTAAGATACACATTCTTAATATATCCTCAAGAGTTTGGATGGTTCTTTTAGATTGGTCGTCTGTTTGATGGTGGAAAGCTATACTAAAATTTAGTTGAGTACTTAGAGACTCTTATAACTTTTATAAGAATCTCGATGTGAACTGAGTTTCTCAGTCTAAAATAATCAAAGTTGGAATACCATAAAGCTTTACTATTTCAATGACGTAGAATTGAGCATATTATAAGGTCGGATATATAGTCTTGACTTGCAAGAAACGTGCTGATTTAGTCAACCTATCTATAATTACCTATATTGAATCATACCCACTTGATGTCCTTGGCGACCCATCTACAAAGTCCATTATGACTCATTTGCATTTTTACTCGGGTAGAGGAAACTACTATATTAATTTCAAAGGTCTATGTTGTTCAATCTTAACTTATTAGTAGATTAGGCACTTCACCATGAATTTGATTATTCCCTTCATCCCATTCCACTAATAAGTGTTTTTAAAATCATGGTACATTTCTATTGCACCTAGATGTACATTACAACTAGCAACTAGCGTAGTGTGGTTCCTTCATTATTTACTCCTTTAAATTATCACGATACATAACCTTCTTTAAATTTGGCTATTTCCTTTTTCATCTCATTCCACCACTAAGTATTTTTAACATCACAGTACATCTTTGTTACACTTGGATGCATATTATAATTGGCATAATATGCTTCCTTCATTATTTGCTCTTTTAAACTATCTATGGTAGGAACACACAATCTCAATCCATATTTCAAAACAATGATAACTCCAGGAGCTCTCTCTACTTTGACATCCTTCTCCAACTTTACTAATTAAGGGTCCTCATCTTGTGCTTCCTTAATTTGATCAACCAAAAGTGGTCTGAGCTAAAGATGTGCCAAAAGCACTCCCCGAGCCTAACACTTCAATTTGAACACCCAAGTCATATAGATTTCATATTTCTTTTACCAAGTGTCTCCTACACATTTAGATGTGAGCCAAACTTCTAGATAACTTCCTACTCAAAGCATCTGCCACCACATTTGTCTTTCCTGGGTGATATAGTATATCATAGTCGTAGTGCTTTAGTAATTGCATCTATCTTCGTTGACTAAGATTTAGATCCTTTTGGTGGAAGATATACTTAAGCTTTTGTAGTCCATGTATAATTCTCATTTTTCCCTATATAAATGGTGTCTCTAAATCTTTAGGGTGAGCACCACAATAACCATCTCAAGATTATGGGTAGGTAATTCAGCTCATGCTTCCTCGACTATCTTCAAGCATAAGAGCTTGCTATACTATGTTAACACATAGCAAGACATCATAATAAACTCCCAATCTCCCATTGCCTAAAGGCAAAGGTAATAAAGGAGCTAAAATGAGACATATCTTAAGCTTTTAAAAGCTCTCTTTAAATTTGTCTGACCATTGAAATTTTTCTTGTCTTTAAGTGATCTTAGTTAAAGGAATTGCTATGCTAAAAAAACCTTAAATGAATCTCTTATAATAGCCTGCTATGCCTAAGAAAATCTTTATTTCAATTATATTAATAGGGTAAGGCTAATCTATAATGGCTTCTATCTTATTTGGGTCTTCTTAGAGTTCTTCCTTATTAATCATATGCCCTAAGAAACTAATATTGTCATGCTAGAACTCACACTTGAAAAGTTTGGCATATAGCTAATGCTCTTTCAAATTTTGCAATGCTAATCGAAGATGCTATTCTTACTTTTCTCTACTCTTCAAATATACCAAAATGTCTTCTATGAACACAATGACAAACTTGTCTAAAAGGGATCTAAATACTCTATTGATTAAATCCATGAAAGTAGCTAGTGCATTCCTCAGTCCGAAAGGTATTACTAAGAACTCATAATGCCCATATCTAGTTCAAAATGCTTTCATAGGTACATTCTCCTTTCTAATTCTTAACTAGTAGTTACCTAATCTCAATTCTATTTTTAAGAAGTGGCTCTCCCCTTGTAACTGGTCAAATAGGTCATTAACCCGAGAAAGGGGACACTTTTTCAAATGGTTACCTTATTAGCTGTCTATAGTTAATGCATAATCTCATAGATACATCAGTCTTCTTTACAAATAGTACTCGCGTAACCCAAGGTGAACTACTAGGATGAATGAACCCTTTATAAAGTAAGTCCTATAATTGTCCTCAACTCAATTTATGTCATTCGATAAGAAAGTATGGAAATCAAATTTGTCCTTTGTAGTATCTCAACATTGAATTCAATATCTCTTTCTGACAACAATCCTTGTAGTTCATCAAGAAATACATTAAGATATTTATTAAAATTGAAATATGTTTTAGTCCTTTCACTTTGCACTCGGTATTCCTAATGTAGGTCAAGTACCTTTGACATCCTCTTCTTAATAATCTCCTCACCCTAACAACGGATATCAATTTGCAAGACACTCCATTTCTCTCTCCTTAATACTCAAACTAGTTCCCTGAAGGTAACTTAAACACAATTCTTTTCCTATCATTATATGCCAACATAGTGTTTAGACAACTAGTTCATGCCCAAGATAAGGTTAAACTCTAAGATGGGTAATTTTATTAATTCCACTTCAAGCTCTTTATCACTTATGCTCACCATGCACTAAGAGAAAATATTTTGGACCTCTACCTCTTCCTCTATTGGTGTGGACACTACTAATGGGTTTACTAATGGTTTGCTCATTACAGGTAAGCTATTTCAAAAGTGGGAGGACTCAAAGGAATGGGTAGCTCCTTAGTCAAACAATATTTAGCATTAATAGTTTGGATAAGGAACGTACCTGTTGCAATGATGTTCAAGGCTTGTGCCTCCTATTAGGTCAAAGCAAACACTCTTCCTCATCCTCACACTATAGGAGCTTGTCTCAGAGCTTGACCTATTCCTTGGTCAGTCTCAATGCCTCTCTTTTTACCTTCTCATCCAATATGTGTTCTATTATTGCATCCTCTCTCAATCTGGATAGTAGATTGGGATGCTTGAGATCTACCAGTAAGTGTGACATATGGACATCCTTCACAAAATTTTTCAATTGTCCATAACCAAAAACATTTTCTTGATTTACAGCACTATTTGAGATTGATAGGGTGCCAAGGAAGGAGCAACTGAAGCAACAAGGACAGTAGAAGTAGAAAGAATAGGTAGCTGCCTCTGTTGATGCACAAGATCCCTTGTTAACACAATACTGGTCCACTTTCAAAGCTTTGATCACAACTGCATCCAAGGTTAAAGATCACCTTCAATACAAATCAAAGACTACCACCATTGACCTGGACATTGAGGAAGAACTAGAATCCAACATTGAAGAGTTTGACTCTAGTTAAACCTAACCTATCTAGAATTAGTCCAAGACCTCATTGGCAATAAATGCCTCTTTTACCGATCTATCTTTCAAGCCAACTAGTGAGTTGATAAGGCAAAAAAGATACCAATCAAATTCTATGTCATTAAAGTCCGAGTCGTCATTTAAGTCAGAGTCATCTTTTTGAGTTTGACTATTAGAGTCATTTTTTTTAGTCTGTCTATTGATGTCATTCTTTTTTGAGTTTGTTTGTTAGAGTCATCCTATTGAGTATATTGAAGTCAATCTTATCGTAACATGGCATTATTTAATAAAGTGTGAGGTTTTTTTTTTTTTTTTTCAAATTCCTTTCTTTGTGTGTTTCTTTTCATCCAATTTAAATAAAACAATGAATTTTTGCACCAATAAGGAATCACATGCGAAGGGTCAAGAATTCATGCAAGGCCATAACCAATATCATAACCTTCACCAAAATTGCAATTTCACAGAAGACATTCAGATTCCCCAAGTAGACATCCATGTCACTTTTTCTCCAAGTTGATATGCCTTTGCTAAAATTTGAGAACACCAAAACTCTCATCCTTGCTGCAAGTTGGGGGAAATCCTTAATCATCTTTATAAGTAAAGCAGAACAAATAGCTTTGCTAATAGAAAAGGGAAGGAAAACCAAAAATCCAACCCATGTTCTAAACAGAATTTTACCTTTCCAAGAAAGACATAACAAATAGCCTTGCTAACCCAAAAAAAGAAAAAGAAAAATTTTAAAAAAATTAAAAAAAGGAAAACAAAAAGGAAAATTTTTTAAAAATAATAAAAAATAGAAAAAAATGAAAAAATGAAAAAGACAGAGAGAGAGAGAGAAACTCAAAAGGGCAGCTTAGAGCTAGTAATCAAAAGAATTGCTAAGTTGAAAACCCTTAAAGGAAGCTTAGCCAAAAGATGGAATCAAAGCAATAATTCAAGATGGAGCTCTGTTTCATTCAAATTGGATTCACTATCTAGTATGTTAATCCTATCTCATCTAAAGATAGTCATTATGTTAGTCTTAGTCTTAATTTTCACAAAGTCATACCCTTTTAAGTGTCTGTCGAAATCACCACTTTTACTTAGAGTTTTTAACCTTTTATGTCTCATTCTGCTATTACCACATCAATCATAGTCTAGTCTCTCCTCCCAGTCTATGTGTCCAACTTGCTGAATCAACTCACGAGGTGGCATGCTACCTATCTCCTTCAAAACACCTTTACCCCTACCTCCTTCCAAAGATTATGCATCCTAGGCATATTATTATCGAATTTTCTTACAAAGTCTCAAGGATTAGGCACATTAACTGAACCAAGGCCCACCATCATTAAAGCCCATGTTTCTTGGCTAAACTACCTCCTTTGGCAATTCTTGCAAACTCCTTTAAGCTCAAGGCCTCTTTATCAAGTTGGCTCAACTAATGAATTTACTATCGCAGACACTATATTGGTTCAACCATCTTTTCTTAAATTTTGCAGCCTGAATCTTCAAGTGACAATTCTTGACCAAATTGGAACCTAACACAACCTAACCTAACATCTCAAGACTAATCTATCCTTCAAAAGACTTACTTGACCTGTCATCCAATGACCAATCCTTAGCTAAGACCTTTCCCTACAAGGGCTGATCCTCAACCGTAACTCTCCATGGGCAAACCGAGTCGAGCCACCTATGTTGACATTCCAACACCCCTAAGTCTTTCAAAGACATAACCTTTTCTAAATCCCACAACATCAAGGCCGAACAGATAGCTTTGATCCCATTCCTCCAAACACCAAAGCCAAACAGATAGCTTTGATCCTAATTTTTTTCAACATCAAGGCTGAACAAATAGCTTTGATCCCATTCCTCCAAACACCAAAGCCAAATAGATAGCTTTGATCCCAATCTTCCCAATAGCAAAGATTGATCCCAATCTTCCCAACAGCAAAGCTAAACAGATAGCTTTGATCCCAATCCTCCCAATCACTAAGCTGAACAAATAGTTTTGATCCCAATCCTCCCAAACATCAAAGCCTAATGGATAACTTTGATCATGGTCTTCCTAAAAGTAAGGCCGAACAGTTGGCCTTACTAAACCAGTTTGAATTCCTAAATCTCCCCATTCTAGATGGATAAAATCTTAAAATCTTAAAGTTTAGGCCAGACAGATAGCCTTGATTGAAATTCACCAAACCATCTTTACCTCGAACATTAAAGCCAGACAAATAGCCTTGATCAAAATTCACCAAACCATCTTTACCTCTAATATTAAGGCTGGACAAATAGCCTTGATTAAAATTCTCCAAACCATCTTTACCTCTAACATTAAAGCTAGACTAATAGCTTTGATTGAAAATCACCAAGACCATTCTCACATCCAACGTCAAGGTCAAACCAATAGTTATTGACAAAACCTCATTTATCTCAGGGGCCCCTTCCCAAAAGGTTCATATTCTTATACCATATTTATCCTTCACAAGGACTAAGGTTCAATTTGCATAAGTATGAATGCCCATATGCATGATAAACACAAGCAGATATTACAAGCCCAGAATCTGATATGGGCACAAGCCTAGAGTCTGACATGGTATAGCCTAGAATTTGATATGGCACAACGCATAAGCCAAAAATCTGATATGGCATGAGCACAAGCCTAAAGTTTGACATGGCATATCTTCTTAGGGTTCACTGTCATCAGAATTACCTTTTGCTAAAAGCCAATTCTGATGAGAGGGATGTTGTGAACCCTCCAATTTGCACCTTTAAATGACCAGCACTCGATTACAAACCCATTGAATCAAAATGGGCCAAAATCGGATAAAAAATGGATGAGAATGGGCCGAAAACGAGGTATGGCAACCCACGGGTTAATTGCGGCAACCTGTGGGCCAGCTGCAGCAACTTGCAAATGGCTACGATAACTATAAACACCCCTGCAGTTTTCGCAAGTGTCCCTGTGGCAACCAATTTGGCTATCACAGAGGCTCTGTGGTTGCCACAGAGAGCTCTACAGTTACCATAGCTCAGGATAAATTACCACAGCACATTTTTCCTGGTTCCCACACCGAAAATTCATAGTTTTGAGCTCCCAAACTTCTCCTATAAATACTTTACACCTTATAACAACTTTCACACATAATTACATGCTTCCATACTCTCCCTAAAACTTTCTAAGCCTATTCTTAAGCTCTCAAATCATCAAAACCCTTTTTCTAAACTTCCAAATCTCTAAAACCCTATTCCAAAACTTCTTCCATCACCTCAAACCTTATTCATAAGTTTCCTAATCACCTCAAACTTTATTCATAAGTTTCTTAATCATCTCAAAACCTTATTCATAAGCCTCCTAATTACTTTAAACCTTATTCATAAGCTTCTCAATCAAGAAAAGATTCAATTCAAGTTATTTTTTTCAAAAGGAAATTCATGGTAATTAAGCAAAGGTGTGATCCAAGTCCCTCCAAGAAAAGTTCATGCTATTCAAGAGTTCTTCTTCCAAAAGGAGTGCTTGTGCTATCCTTAAAGCCAAGGTGGAACTTAAATCTGGTGCCAAGCTCACTCCCTATGTTTCTCGCCACCGAAAGCCAAAGGTAAAAGTTCTTTCCTTTTCCTTTTCAATTTCAAGATCCAAATATGAAAAGATCTAACTTTTGTTAATTAAAATCTAACCTAATTAACAAATCCCTAAGTCCTTAAAATCAATCAAAACATGATAACAAAGCCAATGACTTAAAAACCCCTCCTTCGCAAGAAGGAAGAACTACTTAGGGTTTGATTTCTATTCAAAGGGATATGCAAACTTGCCATCTCTAAGGCATTCACCTCCATTAAAATTAATAACTTCTTCTCTCTATCACCTTCTTCACATAGTTTAGGATTGAAATTACTAATCTTAAATAAAAGTCAAAATTTTAGTTCTTTTTATTATAATTGTTTTATTACTTTTTCTTACTTTAGTTGTTTAACTTATATTTGGGGAATGTGTGTTTTTCCTAGAATCCATAAAGACTAGAGGAAAGATCCCCTGATTTTGACATTTTGATTTGCAATAGTTTTAAGTTGTTTTCCTTTATTTTTCATATTTTATAATTTTCATTATCTCATATTTGCCAAGCATTGCATGAGTAGTATCTATTTCATGCATCATGTTATATCTGTTCATGCATACATAAAAACTTCTTTTCATAAAAGCTATTTTATATTTAAGCCAAACTAATTTTTTTGTATTGTTTTAACCAAAACCTAGTCCCTGAGCCCTCTTTGGTCATTTGAGGACTAGTGTTTTTCCTTAGGATAAATGGTATAATTTTGGAGTCAACCAAATTGGGTTTTTCCTTTAATTTTCCCAACTAAAATAAAGAAAATTAAAGTGGTGACTCCTTTTGCAAATTACGATTTACAAAATACAATTTTTTAAACTCATAGTAGGTTCCAATCATGATGTTTCTCCCAAATAAGCATTTCAATTCCCTTTAACGGATTAAGACCGATGCTCAGGCGAGGCCTCACACATATAAGCTGTAATGGTTGAGTGATTATGGAGAAATCAAAGTAACTAAGCAAGTATTGGTTTCCTTTTCCATTGAAAAGTATTTGGATGAAGTTGTGTATGATGCGGCTCCAATGAATGCTGGTCACATCCTTTTAAGATGTCAATGGCAGTTTGATAGGAGGGTCACTAACGATAGGTATAAAAATCGGCATGCTTTTGCCTTTAACAATAGGATTTTTGTACTAAACCCTCTCACACCTATGCAAGCTTGTAAGGATCAAATGAGGATAGCAAAGGAATGTAAATTGAGAAAAAAAAATGGCTATGTGAGTTAGAGGAAAAGCAAAGAGAAAGAGTGATCAAGAAAATAGAGAGAGTGATCAAAAAAGAAAGAGAGTGGGTAAGAGAAAAGAAAAAGTGAGATTGAAAAGAAAAGTAGGGAAAAGGAGAGAAACACAGAAAAAAAAAATGATTGTATTTGCTGGAAAAAGTGAGGTTAAGAGTGTTTTAAAGTTAAGGCCACAATTACTTGTACTTATGTACAAGGATGTATATCTTTCAACTAATGAACTTAATCCTTCTTTGTCAAATGTTGTTGTTTCTCTATTACAGAAATTTGAAGATCTATTCTCTAAGGAGATTCCACATGGTTTACCTCCCTTAAGAGGTATTGAACATCAAATCAATTTCCTACTTGGAGCTTTAATTCCAAATTATCTAGCTTATAGAGCCAATCCGGAGGAAACAAAGGAGTTTCAAAGGCAAATGGATGAATTGGTGGAGAAAGGATTCATGAGGGGGAGCCTTAGCCCATGTTAAATTCTTGTCATCTTAGTCCTAAAGAAAGATGGAACATGGCGTATATGTGTGGACTGTAGAGCCATCAACAAAATCAATGTGAAGTATAGACATCCAATCCCTAGATTATATGATATGTTTGATAAATTGTATGGCTCTTGTTTGTTTAATAAAATAGATTTAAAGAATGGCTACTAGAATGGCTACTAACAAATTAGAATGAAAGAAGGTGATGAATGGAAAACTACATTTAAAACTAAATATGGCTTGTATAAATGGTTAGTGATGCCATTTGGTTTAATTAATACACCTAGTACATTCAAAGGGTTAATGAATTATATGTTACATGCTTTCATTGGTAAATTTGTGGTAGTGTACTTTGATGACATTTTAGTGTATAGTAAAAGTTTGGATATGTATATAAATCATTTGCGTGCTATCTTTTGTGTGTTGAAGGAGCACAAATTGTATGCTAATCTTAAGAAGTGCTCATTTTGCATGGAATTTGTTATATTTCTTAGATTTTTTATGAGTTTGCATGGAATTAGTGTTATAAGGAAAAGGTAAAGGCAATAAGGGACTGGCTTACACCTAAAAATAAGAAACAAGATAAGAAGTTTCCATGGTTTAGCAAGTTTTTATCAAAGGATTGTTCAAAATTTTAGTTCTATTGCTACACATTTGAATGAACTTGTTAAAAAGAACGTTGTGTTTAAGTGGGATGATGTGTATGAAAGAGCTATTAATACTTTGAAAGATAAATTAACAAATGCACCATTGTTGAGCTTGCCAAATTTTGATAAAGCTTTTGAGATTGAACGTGATGCATCTGGAATTGGGATTGAGGCTATTTTGACGCAAGATTCCAAAACTATTGCATATTTTAGTGAGAAGCTTAATGGGACAGCTTTGAAGTATCCTACTTATGACAAAGAATTATATCCATTAGTTAGGACTTTACATACATGGCAGCATTTTCTTTGGCTTGGGGAATTCATCATTCATTCTAATAATGAAAGTTTAAAATTTTTGAAATCCCAAGGTAAGTTTAACAAAAGGCATGCTAAATGGTTAGAGTTTATAGAAACATTTCCTTATGTAATCAAGTATAAACATGGAAAGGAAAATGTTATTACTGATGCTTTGTCGAGAAGGCATGCATTACTTTCTTCATTGCAAACTAAATTACTTGGTTTTGAATTTCTTAAGGAATTATGTGCTAATGATGTTGATTTTGGCCAAGTATGGGATGCATATGATAACTATGCATTTGGAGAATATTCTAGGTATGATGATTTCTTATTTAAAAAGGATAAATTGTGTGTGCTGATATGTTCTATTCGTGAATTGCTTGTGAGAGAAACTTATGGGGGGCAGTTTGATAGGGCATTTTGGTGTATAAAAGACTTTAGACATCTTGCATGAACATTTTTATTGGCCTAACATGAGGCATGATGTGCAATCTATTTGTGATAAGTGCATTACTTATACACAAACAAAGTCTAAGGTCAAACCATATGGATTGTATACCCCTTTACATGTGCCTAACCATCTTTGGACTAACATTTCAATGGATTTTGTGTTAGGATTGCCTAGATCTCAAAGTGGTATGGATAGCATATTTGTTGTTATTGATAGGTTTAGTAAAATGGCTCACTTTATTGGTTGTGCTAAAACTAATGATATAACACATATTGCTAATTTATTCTTTAAAGAAGTGTTTCATTTGCATGGTTTACCTAGGACAATTATGAGTGATAGGGATGTCAAGTTCCTAAGCCATTTTGGGTGCACCTTATAGGGAAAATTGGAAACTAAACTGTTGTTTTCTACTATTGCACATCCTCAAATGGATGGAGAAACTGAGGTAGTCAATAGGAACTCTTTACTTTATTATATGCAGTCATACAAAAGAACTTAAAACAATAGGAGAAATGCTTAGCACACATTGAGTTTGCACATAATAGAATTGTTCATTCGACTACTTTCGTTTCACCTTTAAAGATTATGTATGGATTTAATCCTTTAACTCCTTTGGATATTTTGCCTTTACCTACTAATGAGCATATAGATTTAGACGATAGAAAAAAGGATGAATTTATGAAGGACCTTCATGCCAAGGTGCGAGCCAACATTGAAAGAAAGAATGAACAATATGCAAGGCAAGCAAACAAGGGACGAGTCAAGATTGTGTTTGAACTTAGAGATTAAGTGTGGGTTTACATGAGAAAAGAACAATTTCCCACCTAGAGGATGTCCAAGTTGCAACCTAGAGAAGATGGAGATCCAAGTCTTGGAGCAAATCAATGATAATGCCTATAAGCTAGATTTGCTAAGCAACTATAGTAAGGTGAGTACTATATTTATTATTACTGATCTTTCTTTATTTGATGTAGGTGATTCGAGAATGAATCCTTTTGAGGAGGGAGGAAATGATAGAGATCAAAGAGCTATGATTATGAGATTTTTCTAAGATCCTTTACAAGGGATTAGAAGTCCAATAACAAGGGCAAGAACAAAGAGAATGAAAGAAGCCTTGCAAGGATTAATCATGGAAATGCAAGATGAAGAATGAGCTTTAGAGGGCTTCCATGCTATCCAAAAGCTTTCCAAAGGTTGATCACCTACTCTTGGCTACAAAATGGTGGTGAAATGGAAAGGAATGTTGAAGATTGACAATGTTGCAATCGCGACACAGTTGTCACAGTAGCAACAATTCTACCTATCAACCAATCATGCTGGCGTAATAATCCATATGAGTGCAAGCGGGTTGCTTTATTCTCGTCGTGGGCACGACAGCCATGTTACGGGTGCAACACTGGCCCATTTGCTGTTTCCTAGTTTTTATGTTTTAAACTTATTTCTTGTATTTGTGGACCCTGAATTTAATATATTAGTTGGTCCACATCATATTTATTTTATTTGGATTAATTTTAGGAGTTAATTTCTTAATTACAATTCTATTTTCAATAAGGATTCCTATTTCCTTATAGGGATATATTTCCAAGATTTTATTGGATTTTAGGGTTAGGGTTTTAAGCTCCTTATAATTTAAAACCTTCATTGTAAATTTTAAGGAGTTTTTGGTAGATAATAATTTTCTTCAAGCGAGAAATTCTTCTAAGTTCTTGTTTGGAACTTGAATATGAGCTTACCAAGGTAACTTTTGGTGCTCACCCTTATAGCTTTAGTTCTTTTCAATATGTATAAATTGGGTCAAGCTTTTCTTGTTCTTGTTTTTGTTCTATCTTTGGGTTTGATTCAATATAATCAGTTCCTAACTCTTTATAGTTAGTAGGTCGCATCACAAGAGAACTCTTCCTTTCAAAAAAAACACAAGCTGAATTCTATTAATCAAATAAATAATCTAAATTACAAATAGTTTATGGTCGAACATATAAGGATATAAAGATAAATAATCCTAATTGGAGTGTTTGGCTATAAGAATAAATATAAAATTGATCTAAAAAGCTTAAATTCATATTAGGCTTTAAGAAAGCTAGAAAAGGCCCAAAACTATTTAAAATATGAAAATAAATTAGTTTAAATAACATATGGGCTTAGATATAACTAATGACAACCCAAATATGTTATCAACTAATTAAAATTGGGTTTAAACAAGTAAAGCATTCCAATCACTTGGATCGATGGATATGAATCATTTCATTAATTTCACCATTCAAATTTGTCTTCAGTGCTTAGAACATGATTGCATTAACTTTAAATCTTCATTCAAATTGACTGTAATGAATTTGCTTGAATTCAAACCCATTTTGTGAAGTTAAGTTTTTCATGTATTACCACTTGCACTTGAATAGAAAAGTAGAAATAAGTTGAATTGTAGAACAGCCTCTTCATCTTGACATTAGGCTTGAATATATGGATTATTCCATTAAAGTTTCCTCAAATGCAATGTCTTTTATAAGCAATCTCATGATGCAAATAAGATTGTAGGAAACTTCATGTATCCTTTTAACTCTTCTAATTTTGAATAATCCAATGAGTATATGAAAATTTTTATTTGTACTTCATTCCATGATAACTTGATGAAAAGGATAGCCTTGAAGAATATTTTTGAAGTCTTTCCCATACATAATTTTGTGATCCTCTTGAAAGGTGGCTTGATACTCATCATTCCCTCTCTCCTCAAAAGGATTCATCCTTGAATAATGGGAACTTAGCTTGTAGGCTTCTTTAGCTAAACAACTTGAACTCTTTAAGATAGGAATTTGTGTTAATAACATAAGTAAGCAACTTTCCTCAAAAGATTCAAACACAATTCCTATCCCAACTCCATCAAACTTCTTGATTAAGTTTGTATTACTTATATCATCTCTTTTGATCCATGACATTCCTTCTTTATAATCCTTAAAAAGAGAAATAAAACTAAACCAAAAAAAAAAAGTAAAGCTTGTTTGTGTTAAAAAAAAAAAAAAAAAACATTCTTGACACTATTTTTTTCAATCATGCACATTTGCTTTCTCTTTTCTCTCTCAACTTTTTCATTCAAACTCTCTAATATTTCAATGTCCATATTTGAATGCACATTCATCACATCCTCAGTCAATTTTATGTCATTTTTTCTCTCAAACTCTTCCTCTCATTGAAATTCACTCAAATTTGCCACTCCTTACTTTTCACTCTTTTTTTTTTTTTTTTTATTTCAACTTTTATAAAAGCTCAACTTCACTTCCTAACTCTTTTACAATAACTTCATGAGGAGTGTCATAGGCTGGCATTTTTTTATGAATAATAACTTCTGCAATCTTTAATAAGGACTCTTCACTTATAAGCTAAAAAAAAATAAGTCATCTTTATAAGTAACTTTTATAACATGATTTATTTCATCAATATTTGCATTTACCCAAATCATATTCATAAGTGACTTGCTCAAGTTAACATATTATAAGTTTAACCTCATCATTTTTACTCTTCGTCTCCTCTATTGGTGGCTTAGATATGATTTTTCTTTCATATTTTACCTTAGCTTCCTCATGATAGTCCATAAAAGTCTTCTCATATGATCGCCTTTTAGGAGCATTATGTAGCTTACAACTTGGAACCTCAAGGAATTTGCTATGATATTTTATAAGAGAAAATTTTAGAACTCTATATGACTCACATCTTATATGAGATTCTCCAACAGCTTATTTATTCTCTCTTAGAAGTCGCCTAGATTGTCTTGGTGGATTGGAGCATTTGGTTGCTGTCCCTTTGTGAATGTACTTTCAACCTCTTTAAACCATCATTAAATCTCCTAAATTTTCTATCCATGGCTTAAATCAACTTGGTTAAGACTTGGAATTGATTTATTTTATCTAGTGGATTTCTTGTTGGACCACTTCTCTTTAAAGTTGCAAAACAATGTTAATAAGCAAAATAATTCTCAATTCACTCCCTCACATGTTTTACTCAAGTAATTTTATCACTCAAATTCACTTGTGTTTGTTTTCACACTCAATTCAATGGCTTTTCTTTATACAAGCTCACACTAAGCCTTTTTCCACTTAATTCTCTTGTTTGAAACAATTACAAGAATCAAAATATTATAATCTTTACTAATTACAATAAAAAGTAATGGACAACAGGTAAAAATAGACTAGAAATCCTAAAGACATTAGGAAATAGAATTCAAAAATTAAAGGAAATCCTATTTGTGAATTTCGAAAATCAAGAACAAAATTCTAAGTCTAAACGATTTAATTGACACAAATGAAATAGCACAATGACTGAATTAATCTAAGTCTAAACGACTTAATTGATACAAATGAAATAGCACAACGACTATGAATTAAGTAGAACTAAAAAAGAAAATATTAAGAAGGGAAAGAAAACAAATTAGAATGGAAGTATAAAATTTTGATTTTCTTTGAGTACCTTAGAAAATTAGTAGCTATCTTGCTTTTCCTTATCCTTTTCACGCTAGAATTACTTTAACAATTATAAATACCTTCATAACTTTAATTAGCTAAGTTTTTTTTTTCTTTTTCGTTGTTGGCTGAATTACTTTTCTTTCCTTTTTTTTATTATTATTAATTACAACAATTAATCACACTCAAAGATTGAATATTTTAACAAGAATCAATAACAAGATAGATTTAAATTGAAGAAAACACAAACAATGAAAACAAGACTCTTAGAAGCAAATGAAAACCTATGAAAACACAATATATCAAAGTATAGATCCACGCTCATATATTGAAGTCATGGAACTTACTATTGCTCAAATCTAAAATTATCTCATAAGTCCATGGCCATATGTTAATTTATATGGAAGGCATATAATCATTTACCTTTGCCATATGGAAGGCATGTCTTTAAAGGTAATGTGTAATTGTAAACTAACACCTGTCCAAACAATTTATAATATTACTCATCTTTGAGTTATACAGTTTGCTTCGTCTCTCTTGCACTAAGCTCCTCACTCAACTCTCCTGTTACTAATTTCAACTTTGTCCTCATCAGTGAAAGCTCATTCACCTCGACATCAAAGTTCACCCTCGCTCATAAAATCCTTAAGCAAGGCTTTCAAATTTAACACATCTTAACAAATATTTGAAATATTAATGCTGATATATATATATATATATATATATATATATATATATATATATATATATATATATATATATATATATATATATATATATATATATATATATATATATATATATATATATATATATATATGGAATAAAATTCCAAATCTTAGAATATTAGGTATCATTTCATATACTTCCCAGAAATTTATTTTCTAAAAAGTAAACTTCCTGAAAAGTAATTATATATTTAGTTTGCATATAACTTTTTGAGAGGTAGACTTTTTCTCTTGTTTAACTTAATAGTAATAATAATAAAAAAAAAAAAGACAATAGTACCTTTTGCCATTTACTCAATTGCAAATATGTCAATTTATATTTATTTCAATTAAGAAAGTCTAATTTTCTTAACTCTCCCTAAAAAAGTATATATCCTCTAAACTTGGAAAATAAATATCTTATTTTCTAGGAATTTGTTCAATATATATTAGCTACCAAACCAGTTAATTTTCTTTTACTTCCCAAGATATTGTACTTTTTTAACTTACTTACTCATAGCAAACAATACTTCATAGCATCAAAAATAAGGTATTACACTTCCCTTATGAGAATTGTTAGGTAAATAATGTAATGACATTATATTATAGTCAATTTTAAAAAGAAACTTTAATGATAAAAAATAAGTAAGAGTACCAGTAACTAAAAGGAAATTACCAATATTGTTTAATTTATTATAAAATATTTATCATTTTGATGTTAAAAACTAAAAATAGATAATAATATATTCACTTGGTTATTTAATTAGGATTAAAATTTATACTCTCCTTTTTTGAGGGGTTTTATACTCTCCTTTTTACTTTACTTTTTTTTTTTTTTTTTAAGAAAGAAAAAAAAAAATTCCTGCTACAATGAAAGTTTGAGTTGGAATTTTGGCGCATGAGAAGCCAACTCATTTAAGATTTTATACGAGAGGATTTATGTTCATACGTTATGTATTGACTAAAAGAAGATCTCTTTCCAATTATAATTGTAATTGCAAAAGAGTTTCCATTTATATATGCAATTTTTTCTTTAAGATTTATATATGCAAACTTGGAACAACTAATTCACATGCTCACCATATAAGGGAGGTGATATTCGCATTTCCCTTTTAGTTTTTGGCACTCCCACTTTTTTTTTTTTTTTTTTTTTTTTCTAATCATTGAATTTGACTACAATATGCTTATTGTATTGTTTAAATAATAACTTTAATAAGGAAAAATATTTAATTAAATTTTATTTCTTTATTTATTATTTTCAATTCACATGCGCAAGCACATTCACACATATATAAATATATTTAATAAATATATAATTTATGTATAAGAAAATATTCTTTTATAAATACAAAGCAAGATTTAAGTGAAATTTTTATTTTTTAGTTGTCATATTTTTATTTTTTAGTTGTCATAAGAAAGGAAGACTTAAAAAATAAAAAAAAAATAAAAAAGAAAGGACAACTTAAGTTTCATTTACTTCTTCTTTTTATTTGTGTTTTATTGCATAAAAAATAATGTTTATACATATTTTTTAAAAATAAATTTATTAAATATAGAGTTTATGTATAAAAGTTAAAATAAAATTTTCATTTTTACATATTATGAAATAAATTTCTTTTACTTTTTAATTTTTAAATTTTATATGATCGTTTTATTTTTGAGCAAAATTTTTTTAAATTTTTAATAAGAAAGATAATTTATCAAATTAAAATTTAATTTATAATCCTACTAACATTTTATTTTAAGAAAAATTTTATTTTTTATTTGGTTAATTAAATTTCTTTATAATAAAAAAATTTGCTTCCAAAATAAAAACTAAACAAAATATAAAAACTAAAAGAAAATTTCTTTTATAAGATGTAAAAATGAAAATTTCTATTTTGATATTTTCTTATGTAAAAAAGTTATATATTTATTAAATATAGTTTTTAATATCATATTTTTTTAAAAATTAAAAATATAGATGACAGTATTTCTATGTATTAAAAGTAGTAATAATAATAAAGAAATATATAAAAAAATGAAAATTAAGTCTTTCTTCCTTATTAACTTAAATTGAATAAGGATATTTTAGTTAATTTCAATAATAAACTAGGTAATAGATATGACAAAAACTAAAAGAGAAGTATCAATATCGCCTTCTTATAATAATCTCAATTAAAACACAAACAAAAACTAATTAATCTTTTAAGTTATACTCACTTTCCAAGAGAAAAAATAAAATTTCAAATTTTTTTTTATACCATAAAAAATAAATTAATTTCATTTTTGTATGATAGAGGAAGTAACTATTATTACTATTATAGTTTTGGTTTTCTTTTTTAAATTATGGTAAGGTGATTGAGGACAATCATTATAGTTTTTTCATATATACTTAATATGATAAGTGTATCTAATTTTGTTATTATGTGTTATCAGGTATTCTTTATCATCATTATTCAACTTTAAATTCCATTGGGTATTCATTCCTCAAAAAACCTATCAAAATCGATTTTTTTTATCTTTATCACTCTAAAAATAAGAATTATATATTAATATAAAATGAAATAAAGTACTATTATTACAATAATTTTCACATTCAGTCTTCATAAGCAGAAAAAAAGAAAGATTTTATTCGCAGTTAAAACTATTCTTGAACACAAAATAAATAAGTAGTACTTTATTCATTTCAAAATATTTTATTGTTTTAAATTTTTTTTTAATTTATTTGTTATATTAAAATTTTAAGAATATATTTATTTTTTTTAATTTTATCTTTCATTTATTTCTTAACTAAATAATTATATTAATCTTTTTTATATTAAAATTAATAAAAAAATTAATTTTTTATTTTAAAATGTGATAATTTAGTAATTTTTTAATTTGTATACTGAAATTTAAAAAAGGACAGAGCAGTAAATGTATTTGTCTCGCACTGAAAATAGACAGAGTAATTATACTACGAAAAACCCGCAAATCCAGCCGGAAATAAATCCAATGTCCAGCGTATTAATAACGCCTATAAGATCATGAGCTTATCATATCACATATGCCAGCACCTATCACCCATATAAGTACGTGAACTTATAAAGCAAAGTGGACTTATCACACCAATCCATCTCATATCGTCTCGCTCACGGTATTTAATTTGTCTGATACCCCTTTTTCTTCCAAATCCCTAGCCATTTTCTCTGTATAAATACTTACCAGGAAGTGCTGAAGAGAGGGAGTTTAGAAGAACACAAGCAGAGAGAGAAAGAAGAAGAAAATTAGAAAAAGCGCACTAAAAACGACATCTCGTTCGTTCTCTTCGCTTTCTCCAAAAATTCTCCGATCTGTGTTTAGGTACCGTATCATTCTCTTCTCATTCTCTCTGTGATTTTGTCTAGTTTTGGTTTTTGACTGTTTTGTCGTCGTTGAAAATTTTGGAATTTCTTCGTTTTTTGTTTTAATTTTTTTCTTTATTGAATATGTAATTCTGTTTTGTTTGTTTGTTTGGAGATGTGTTTTATTTTAGAGGTTTTTAGTTGTTTTTCGAAGTTTTGATCTATAAAGGGGTTTTTGGATCTCTGAGTTGGTTATATTTTGAATTTTTATGCAGTTATAAGAAAAAAGGGAAGATAATAAATCATGTCCTCGCTTAGCAGAGAGCTTGTGTTTCTTATACTTCAATTTCTCGAAGAAGAGAAATTCAAGGAAACTGTTCACAAGTAGGCGTTTAATTCTCTTATTATTTATTTATTTTGCATTTATTGATTTAATGTTCACAAGTATTTTGTTGGAATTTAGCGTGCTAAGGTTTTTTTTTTATTTTTTTTGGTTTAATTGTGGATGTGGAGGCTGGAGCAAGAGTCGGGGTTTTTCTTCAACATGAGGTATTTTGAGGATATGGTGACAAATGGGGAGTGGGATGAGGTGGAGAAGTACCTATCTGGGTTCACTAAGGTTGATGATAACAGATATTCCATGAAGATTTTCTTCGAGATTCGAAAGCAAAAATATCTTGAAGCTTTAGACAAGTGGGTGCTTTTTAAAGTTCATTCAAATTCAATTTTTATGTATTTTTGGTATCTCAGTTTCCGATGTGGATTTGGAAATGGAATCGACATGCAAATTTTCCCTTTTTTATTTAAAAATGAATAATAAATTTTAGGCGGGATCGTGCAAAAGCAGTGGAAATTTTAGTGAAGGACTTGAAAGTGTTTGCAGCATTCAATGAAGAGCTTTTTAAAGAAATTACACAACTGCTGACATTGGAGAACTTTCGGTACATATTATCTTTATGGTTGTTCTTGCTCAATTTATTGATGATATTCAAATTATGTATTTGTTATGTTGTTTATTGGGACCTAATGTTTTTTCTTTAACTGCAGAGATAACGAACAGCTATCTAAATATGGAGATACCAAGTCTGCAAGAAGTATAATGCTTGCTGAGCTAAAAAAATTAATAGAGGCTAATCCTCTTTTCCGAGATAAGCTTCAGTTTCCAACTTTGAAGAACTCAAGATTACGGACTCTTATTAACCAGAGGTCACTTGGAATTTGTCTTTCCTGTGTGCTTAGATGCTTTTTTTATTATTTTGTTGTTCTAATTATATATTGTACACATTTTTCACCACCGCATTGCAGTTTAAATTGGCAGCATCAGCTTTGTAAGAATCCAAGGCCTAATCCTGATATAAAGACCCTATTTGTAGACCATAGTTGTGGACAACCTAATGGGGCACGGGCCCCATCCCCTGTCACAAATCCTTTAATGGGTGCTGTGCCTAAGGCAGGGGGTTTCCCACCGCTGAATGCTCATGGTGTAAGTGAAAGAAACATAAAATGAGTGATTTTATTTTCTGGGAAATTTTGCAATTTTGAAGTCTGAGTACTCTTTTTGAATATTTACAGCCATTTCAGCCCACACCTGCTGCTGCTCTTCCAACATCTCTGGCGGGATGGATGGCAAATCCGTCTCCTGTCCCTCACCCATCTGCTTCTGCTGGTCCAATTGGTTTGTCTGCTCCTAATAATGCAGGTAGACAACTCACAAGTACTTTTTAAAATGGGTACTTTTTGGCTGTTTTAATTGGTTGTGGACAAATTAGATGCGGAAATCTGTCTAATGGTTTGAAAATTCAATTAATGAATTCAAGAAAGATGTCTTGGCTAACAAGCTTTTAGCTGTCTACATCTGTCTTGGATATCATATCTGCCAAAAAGGTGAGAGAAGAAAAAGAAAAGAAAAGGCAGTAGACTGTTTAAGGCTTGTTAGCTTGGTATGGGCAAAGCTTGTCTTCTTGGTATTTAATTTGATGAGGAGGGAGTACACTGTTGGTATTCTATTATATTTTTAATAAATTAAGGGAAGTTTGTATACTTTAGTAGGATACTCCTCAAATGGGCATTATTTAATTTGGTGAGCAGTAATTTATGATTTTTCTCCTCTCCATCTCTTAATGCAGCAGCAATCATAAAGCGTCCTAGGACTCCTCCTACGAGTAACCCAGCTTTGGATTATCAAACAGCAGATTCTGAACATGTATTGAAGAGAACAAGACCATTTGGAATATCAGATGAGGTAGGCCCACTATTTCCATGTAATTTACAATCTACTTTTATGGTTAAATTTTATGAACTAATAACTGTTAATTTGAAGGTTTGGCCAGCTGGATTTTATAAATATCTTTTAGAGCGTGTTTGGTATATATGAATTTTATTTACAAATGTACACCTGACATTTTTGGTATGTACAGAAATTCGTTTGGAATTTAACATCTTTAATTCTATGAAATTGGTCATACTTGAGCAAAGTGCCATCAAGATTGGCAGAATTTTAAACTAGCAAGGACAAAGCCTGGCATGACTAAAATTAGTAAAGCCGGTAAAGTTTATATTTAATACATAAGATACTAAACATGAGAATTCACTTACAAATTAATTAATGAAATTTATTTGCAAATGAAATATATTTTATGTTCATTTGTTCCTGTTGGAAAATATAATCCCACATGGGAAAAGTATAAGAATATAAAGTGGAATATATGTGGAGTAGATTGGGCTTTAGCACAAGCCAATTGGTTTTGTGCAATATGAGGTTCCAACCCCACTTATATGGTCATTGATATCGTTTGGCCCAACACTCTTAAGGCCTATGGATTTTCTACATGGTATCAGAGCTAAAAAATGGCCCAATGGCTGGATGATCCTAGGCTCGAATTTAAAAACCTGGAGTTTGGGCTAGCCAGAAGAATCTAGACCCGTTTGATGACCTAGAGCCTCCATGAATAGGCCTAGGTGTGTTTGTGATGGGCCTCCAAGAGTAGACCCATCTTTGGTAAGTGATAACTGGTCCAGGCCCAGTTACACTTGAGGGGGAGTGTTGGAAAATATAATCCCACATGGGAAAAGTATAAGAATATAAAGTAGAATATATGTGGAGTAGATTGGGCCTTAGCACAAGCCAATTGGTTTTGTGCAATATGAGGTTCCAACCCCACTTATATGGCCATTGATATCGTTTGGCCCAACACTCTTAAGGCCCATGGATTTTTTACAGTTCCAAACATAATATTAGCATGATTTGGGATGTTGAGCTTGGTGTCTTATAGCATGGGTTGATTTAGATTTCTTGTTTGGATGCTGTATGTTTGGAATTGGCATGAGACATCAATTCATGGAGGGTTAAGCAACCATCTAAGTTTGGTTCTATACAATGGAGGGTTGATGGAGGGGTAAAGCCTACTGTTACATTTTGTTTCATATGATTTGAGAGTTCTGCTGTACGTAAACTCATGCACGTACCTAGGATTAAGTTTTTAGGATTTTTCTCTTATCTAATTTCAAATAACAAGTTCTAATCTGCTGCTCCTTTTTTGTTTTTTTTTTTTTTTGCTGTTCTGTCAGGTAAATAATCTACCAGTGAATATTCTGCCTGTTGCATACACTAGCCAGAGCCATGGACAGAGTTCCTACTCTTCTGAAGACTTGCCAAAGTCTGTGGTTATGTCTTTAAATCAAGGTTCAGCTGTCAAGAGCATGGATTTCCATCCAATACAACAATTTCTACTTCTTGGTGAGCCCCTATGGGAATAAAGACAGAATCTCTGTTTTTTACTCTTAGCTTTATGTACATGTGTACATGTGGACGGATTTTTTGATGTTTGAATTGCCTGGTTGTATTATTTCAGTTGGAACAAACATGGGTGATATCATGGTATGGGAGTTGGGTAGCAGGGAAAGGATTGCTATAAAGAATTTTAAAGTTTGGGAACTTGGTGCACGCTCTGTGGGTCTGCAGGTTTGGGCTTAACGCTAAGCAAATATAAGGAACATGGAGTAATTATTTGTGGTTTAATGAGGTTTATGTTGGCTAAACTTAAATTTCTGATACTTGTACAGGCATCTCTTACCAATGACTATACAGCATCGGTTAACCGTGTGGTGTGGAGTCCTGATGGATCTCTTTTTGGTATTGTTCAAGTGCTATTCAATGTTTAAGAATCTGCTGTTCCACTTAAATAATAGCTAAAATGGAGCTGGTCACTCGATATGCTCCTTTTTCCTTCTTGTTTCAGGTGTTGCATATTCCAAGCATATAGTGCACCTGTATTCCTACCGTGGTGGTGATGATGTAAAGAACTACCGTGAGGTTTGTGTTGATAGACAATCCTTTGAAGTTCACTGTGAAACCATTACTAGTTAAAATATCATCTATACTTAATATTTGAATTTTGCTATAAAAATTATGGACTTATTTTTATTTGTATATCTCTGAATCATGACTTGGATTTCCTGTTCTTTTTGCTATTTTCTTTAGATTGAAGCTCATGTTGGAAGTGTTAATGATCTTGCTTTCTCTTATCCAAATGAGCGGCTAAGTGTTGTTACTTGCGGCGAGGACAGGGTCATTAAGGTTTGTTTAGTTTTGTTACTGACCAAGTTGACAGTTTGTGTAAGGACAATTGCACTTAGAAGAGTTCTCAATTTGACAGGTCTGGGATCCAGCTACAGGAAATCCAAAATTGACTTTTGAGGGTCATGAAGCACCTGTATATTCTGTATGTCCGCATCACAAGGAAAACATTCAGGTAATTGATTATGTTGATGTTAAGTAAAGGCTTTGCTGCACCCCTGCTCTAGATTCTTTATGTATGATGAAATAAGAAATACCATTTGCCATTACTTTTGAAAAACAAATGGTGGTTATATTCTATTGTTTGTATTAATTCTTATAAAAGGAAAGTGAGCGAGCTATTTTACTGGCTTACAAAACTTTTGGTTTTTGCAATTAAGTGCTTCCACCTTTTGCTTTCTTTATGACTAGATGAATGAGAGCAGGGAACTCAAATTTACATTTTAAGACAGAATTAGATTCACGAAACTCACAACCAGGTTTTCAAAAGGTCTCTTTTTTTTTTTTTTTTTTTTCATTCATAGGAGTTATTTCTCTGTAGTTAATGCCTTTAATTTTGTTTTTTAAACTTAAGTGTTTCTTGATAGGTGTTATTGACAGAGTCCTTTATTAATGAGAAAGCTTTCAATTTTGCTCTCTAAATATTTCTGATATGTTCATCGTTTACTTATTTTGGTTGTTTAATTGCATCAGTAATAAACATCGAACTAACACAATTCTTTTTATATGCTTGTGTAATTCATATTCTATGGTGGATTATATCTTCAAGGCTATCAATAATTTCTAAATTCCTTGTACTTGTAGCAAGCAAATAATTCATATTCTATAAGAACCATTCAGCATCATGGGGACTGGACCACTTTGGATCATAAAATATTAGAGTTTTTATAGAATGCATAGGGGATATTTGAGGACCATTTGGTATCACAAGGGCTGTGGACCATGTCTATTTGCAATGGAGGGTTAAGTTTAAAATTTTTCAGTGGTGCTCTCCTGGAAAAATTTTCATGAAAATCCATTATCGGGGAAGTTTTCTGGAGGATTGATAATATTGCTATATGTGGTAAAAAGAAAATTTTTTGGATTTCTAGATGTGGCATCTTTTCACATGAAGTCAGATTTAGAAACATAAGAGGGTTGGTGGAAGTTACCTGGATGAATTTTGAGGTAGAAAAGTTGGGATTCTCTCTTAAAAATTAATTCTTAGGGCCTTCCTCAGTAGTTTCAGATATTGATGTTGGCTTACTGTTGTAGGAGCCTATAACAAGTGGAATGGAACCAGATAACGTTCAGGAATTTAATGAAAATCATTATGAGTCCCCTATGAATACAAGACTGGATTCAGAAAATGAGGGGCTTTGTGTAAAATTTTGTAATTATTGATGGTTGGAATGGAGTAGAAACAAGGAGGCAGCTTGCTCCTTGGAAAGCTATTCGACGGATTAAAGCACCTCTAAAGATGTTTGTTTTTTGGCAGTTTTTGCAAGAAATAATTCTAATATCTGACAATTTGAAGAGAAAGGGAAAACATTTACTAAATAAGGTGCTTTTCTAGAAGGAAGGTGAATCAAGAAATCATTTACTTCATTGCAAATGAGCCACCTCTGGTGTTCCTATCCACTGGGCGAATAATGTAGCAAAGGTGGAGATGTGAGAAATACTTGGAAGGCTCTCAGTAGAGCTAAATGGAAAAGATTTGCAGGATATAATTTTATTGGTTTTTGTTTGGATGCCTTGGAGAGAAAAGAATTTGTGAACTTCTGAAAGCATAAAATCTTCACTTAATAAGTGTAAAGATAGATGGTTTCAATTTTATTTTCTGGTGACAGACATATAACCGTAATAATTTTGTTTTATAAATTGTGGATTGCTATTTCTGTGGATTACTTGGAAGTGTATTATTCTAGCATACATAAGTAGTGCCACTTTTGTCTCTTTCCATGTGTGTGTGGACATATATGTGACTTTGTATTCTATTATTCTCTCTCTCTCGCGAAATTGAGATCTTAAGTATGCAATTTATTGTATCATCTTCTCTGTGAATTGGTTACCATATTCTCCTATACTAAGGAAATATTTATCTTACCTGCTTTATTTAATATATATATATATATATATATATATATATATATATATATATATATATATATATATATATATATATATACATACACACACTGATTTTTGGCATCCATGGATTATCTGATTACATAATTACTACGTTTCAAAAGTTCCCTCTTCACGCATTTCATCATTTTTTTTTCTTTCTACCTTTCTTAGTTTATCTTTTCAACGGCTACTGATGGAAAGATAAAGGCATGGTTGTATGATAACCTGGGTTCTAGAGTTGACTATGATGCACCAGGCAACTCATCTACCACAATGGCATACAGTGCTGATGGAACAAGGTTCATATATAATTCATACTTTGTATTGTTATTATCATCTTTGGGTGTCTACCAATATTTGTCTCATGATTGTGACCTTTTTTTGAAGGTTATTCTCCTGTGGGACCAACAAAGAAGGAGATTCACACTTGGTGGAATGGAATGAAAGTGAAGGAACTGTTAAGCGTGCTTATATTGGTCTTGGGAAGCGATCTGTGGGTGTTGTGCAATTTGATACTACTAAGAACCGCTTCTTGGCTGCTGGTGATGAGTTCATTGTCAAATTCTGGGACATGGACAGTGTCAACCTGTTAACTAGTATTGATGCAGATGGTGGATTACCGGTAAATTTTATGGACTTCATTTCTTTTTGGATCCATTCTATCTGATTCTGCCTTCTAAATAGCTAATTTTTCGGTTGTCATTTTGCAGGCTTCACCCTGTATTAGATTCAACAAGGAAGGAGCATTGTTAGCTGTCTCAACAAATGACAATAGCATTAAAATCTTAGCTAATTCAGATGGTCTTAGAATGCTACGGACAGTGGAGAATCGTCCATTTGATCATTCTAGAGCTGCTTCTGCCGCTATTGTGAAGGTAAATGTTTAGTGTCTTCAATTCTTCTGAAGTTGATCCTGAAGTTAGAAGTTAAATTTATTGAACTTGGAAATCTTATGCAAATATGTTGCTTAATACATTATTTACATGTAGGCCCCTGCAATAGGCAATTTCACATCTGCCAACGCTACTGTTGGAACCAGCATTGGGGATAGAATTCCTCCTGTGGCACCCGTGGTTGGAATAGTGAGTGTCAATTTATCTTCCCTGTGTAATATCTGGAAGCTTATAATTATCTTTACATTATTGACAATTCATTTTGTTTTTGAGTTTCTGCAGAACAATGATAGCCGAAGTTTGGTTGACGTGAAACCTAGAATTACAGATGAACCAACAGAAAACTCTAGAATCTGGAAAATGATAGAAATAAATGAGCCATCGCAGTGCCGATCTCTGAGACTCCCTGATAATTTGACAGCCATGAGGGTATGGTCCATTTTCTTTAATTTTATCAGAATGACATCAGCTTCTACTCGCATTTGAGTGTGGTATTGTTGCTGATCCAGCTGGCATGTTATACTTTATAATTTTGTTTTTCTGAAGCAAAGACAAGTCAGCCTGTGGTCTAGGCTTCAGGATTTTCTTAAGAATTAGATCTACAGGATGCATAGGGGAGTCAACCTACAAGCACGTAAGGACTGCAGTAGTTCATAGCTTGTTGAGCCATGCCAGTTGGGGGGAAGTGAGGATGGTATTTGTAATCCCCGAACCAGAGTTTTAGAGGAATCCCTTACTTAGAAAGAGTAGAAACATTAGCACACATTGAGGATCCCTGATTGTTGAATGGCGCTTGCTGCTGTACCTTTTCTCGAGGATTTGGTTTCCATAAAAGGAAAAATGAATTGTAGCTCTTGATAAGTGCATATCAGCTGATGACGCATATACGCTGTTTCAGCAAGTACAAGAAGGCAGACATGTGCTTTTGTGCTCGAACTATATCATAAACAGATCTTCCCCTCCACACCAATCACGAGTTTTTCTTCATTCCTCTCATATATCGTCGTAACACCCTTAATGCTAGGTTTTGGAAAAGACTTTTCATGTCATTCCCAATTTCAACGATCCTCTTCGGTGAGTAGGGGGATTTCCTTTAGCACAAGGCTTTTTTGTGTTGAAAGTCCCAAAACCATCTATCTTATAGTAGACAACTAAAGCACTGCATCTATTGATAGTTTCCCTCAGCAATTTAATTTGTAAATACATTGCTTCTCACATTTGGTCCTTTTTTGGTGACAATTTTTCTCAGGTTTCTAGATTGATTTATACAAATTCAGGACTTGCTATCTTGGCATTAGCATCAAATGCAGTCCACAAGCTCTGGAAATGGCAGAGAAATGAACGAAATGTAAATGGGAAGGTATTATTTTTCTTTTTTGGGTGGTTTTTTTTTTTTTTTTTTTTTTTTCGGGGGGGGGGGGGGGGGGGGGGTGTCCTTTTGGGTTTGGGCTGGTGGTGGTGTTTACAGAAGTACCTAAACAAGGATTTTCTCTTGTAGGCCACTGCTAATGTAGTACCAATATTATGGCAACCCTCTAGTGGAATATTAATGACGAATGATATAAGTGACACGAATCCTGAAGATGCTGTCCCATGCTTTGCACTATCAAAGAATGACTCTTATGTCATGTCTGCTTCTGGAGGAAAAATCTCTCTTTTCAACATGATGACATTTAAGGTAGATGGCTTTTGCCCTTTCCTGTTTGAGCTAATACTGTGTTTCCATTTTACTACTTTTTGCTGTATATATAACTTTAATATGGAGATAGTCTAGGAATCTTACACCAGTGTTTTTCTTTTTGGGCTAAATATCTACCTTTGACATTTTGGGTTGGTAATCCAAAATGTATTTACGATACATGCAAAAGAAATTGATAAATGTCAAAATAAGTATTTTTGCAAAAGAAAGATAGTGGAATGTAATAGTTTTGGATTATTTTATGTTCTGGAATTGATTTTTAGTGTGTGTATTTCACGATGTTTAAAATTTTATGTTCTATTGTGATATTTATTATCATGCCTTTTAATCACAGACAATGACCACATTCATGCCCCCACCACCAGCTGCTACGTTTCTGGCATTTCATCCTCAGGACAATAATATCGTTGCTATTGGCATGGAGGACTCATCTATCCAAATTTATAATGTCCGCGTTGATGAGGTGTTAAACCATCCAATTGAATATGAAATTTTCACTGAAAGTAGGAAAACATCAAGTTTTGTTAATATTTGCGTGCTCCATTTCTCAGGTCAAAACGAAGTTAAAAGGTCATCAGAAAAGAATTACAGGCCTTGCTTTTTCTCACTCTCTAAATGTGCTTGTGTCTTCTGGAGCTGACTCTCAGGTGAGAATTATTAGCAATATAATGTGTTCTCACAAATTTCTTAGCTCCCATGTTGAGATCATTTGGTTTAGGACTGCAATTGTACCTAACGTGCATGTATCGTGTACTGTTGGAAAAAAAGTATTGCCTGTTCAAGTTATTCAATTCTGCTCATTCTCTCTCTGCAGTTGTGTGTTTGGAGCACAGATGGGTGGGAGAGGCAGGCTAGTAAATTCCTGCAAGGTCCACAAGGACGGAGTTTAGCTTCTCCTGCTGATACACGTGTTCAATTCCACCTTGATCAGACTCAATTATTGGCTGTTCATGAATCACAAATAGCTATATATGAAGCGCCAAAATTAGAATGCCTTAACCAGGTACAAGCTACTATCGTTGGGCTCATTTAAGATTTGACAAAATCTCAAATTTCCCACCCTAGCCATCACTAGGTCTTAATTTTCCTGTTTACCAATGTGCTATGGGATCTAGTTTTTTGCTCAAGGCAGATGACATACTTATTATGAGAACTTTTTTTCTTGAACAGTGGTTCCCTCGGGAAGCGACTGGTCCAATCACGCATGCCACATATTCCTGTGATAGCACATCCATATATGTTAGCTTTGAAGACGGCAGTGTGGGTGTTCTCACTACTTCACTAAGATTAAGATGCAGAATAAACCCTGCTGCTTATTTACCTCCCAATCCTAGGTAGGCTCTTTCATTTCTTTATAAATTATGAGTTATGATTGCCCTGATATCTTTTGTTCGACACATCTAACAAGGGTAGTTTAACAGCTTGAGGGTGTATCCTCTTGTCATTGCTGCACATCCATCTGAGCCAAATCAGTTTGCATTAGGACTAACAGATGGAGGTGTCCATGTGCTGGAACCATTGGAGTCGGAAGGAAAATGGGGCACCTCCCCTCCAGCTGAAAATGGTGCTGGTCCTAGCACCACTTCTGGTGCAGCTGGTTCAGATCAAGCTCAAAGGTGACTACTAGGCGTGACTACTAAGGACCTTGATTGTATCTTGGTTCGATCTGATCCCGCTCCCTGGGCCCACCACAATGTGATTTTCAAGGGGAAGCTGCGGAAATTAGGTGTTATAGGTTAGTTTACATTAGATTATACCTCCGCTCAGCCTGATCCAAGATGGTATGAATGACATGATATAATGTATCCCAAGTCATGTTATCATTGGTTACCCTTTGTTCAGGATGAAGGAGAAACACAAGTGCGCTCATGGTGTAAATTTACAAGTCCAAATAGAATTGTAAAGATAAGGTGCTGTAAACAAGAGTTAGCTTGGACTGGGAGCACTGGTTGGTTTTATATGTTCATTTTTATCTAGATTCGATAGTGATCCAATTAAATTTTATCATTGCTTTATCTAGTTATAAGCGTATGTGGGGGGAATTTTATCTTTCCAAGTCAACATATACAACTGTCATAACGTTACTATTTCCTTTAAATTTTGGCTTTAGACATATTTGGTGGTGCTCTTGCTTATGGCTTGGGCAGGCATATAGCAAAGATTTGAAAGATTTGATTATTCAATTTATCAAATGTGTTGTGAGGTGTTCTTGTTGGGTGATAGATTACCAATTTTAGGCGTTATTCAATATTTAAAATTATAATTTTTAAAAACGCTTGCTTAAATTATCATTAAAAATGATAAGTCGAATTAGTGTATGGTGCGTTTTGCTTCGGAAAAATTTTACTATAATTTAATTATATAGAATCAGTTATTAATTATATATATATTTTTATGCGTTTCTCTCTTTTAAGATGATTCATAAAAAAAAACCCTCAACACACATAAGTGATTCAAAATTATATAGAAAAAAAATTAAAGCAATATCTAATATATTCTTTGATATAATATTAAAATTTAATTATTTAAAATTAAAATAAATCATATTAAGTTGTTACGTCATGCGGTTTAATAATTGATATTATAAAATAATGTCAATAATAAGAAAAACAGAATACTTTTTAGAAATTCTAAATAATATTATCATAATTTAATGATTTGAGATTGCGAGTTCGTAATTATTTCTATGCATTTTTAAATTACAAATGAATCTTACAAGAAGAATAATCTTTTTTATCAATGTGAGTGGCGACTAAAATTGCCCCATAAAAATTTCATACTTAGTAATGGATTACTTGTGGATGTATAGAGAAAATTAATTACATAGTTAATTTTCTCTATCTCTACTATATATTTTCTCTATCTCTACTATATATTTGTTAGGAGAATATAATAACTCTAATAGAAAACCATTAAATTCTAATTGTGCTAAAATAGAAATAAACCAACCGAATATGGATAATAACTAGTAACATATAAATCAAAACGGATTTATAGAACGACAAGGTTTAAAAGAGAGACCTATTGTTCATATAAATATATTATACTGAAAATCTATTGTACCATATATATACTTTTACTAGCGGTAAATTTTCTTAGATATGAAAGTGAATTCCTCTTTTGTCCTTCATATTTGACGTTTTACTCCCTTTCTAAATGTATATTTTATACTTTAGTCTAAAATTTTATTTATTACATATATATTTTACATTTTTATTTTTAGAAGTATATACAAAACCTAAATATATAAAATAATTTCCTAAATTTTTTTCTATATAAATTATAATTTTCTACATAAATATTTTCATATATAATTATAGGTACTTAAAAAAATTATTATGTTTCCTCAATGAACTTAATTTTTTTGCTTTTTTCATTCTTATTTTTGGCCCTAAGGATTTTTTATTTTTGATACCGAGAAGATTTCGTTTTGAAAAATATACATGCTTTGTCATTTTATCATTAATTGGGTTTATTGGACTGAATCTAGCATGGACTTTGGTTTATTGGACTGAATCTAGCATGGACTTTGGGTTATCGAAAACTTCAAGTGGAGATGGATTCTAAAGCTGTTCTTGATAGATTATTCAAGTTGGATGACGAAACCATGACAAATTGCAATTTAATTCTTGCAATTCGGGAGCTTCTTAATAGAGATTTGCAAGTGGAGTTAAGGCATGTGTTGCGAGAGGCAAACCAATTTGTAGACTAGCTAGCAAGTCAAGCTTTCAATAGAGGAATAGGGATTGAGTTCTACTATCAACAACCCGAGGGGCTATATTTACTTATGCTAGAGCATCACCTTTGAATGTCATTAGTTTGTCTTATTTTTAGGCTTTGCCTAGTTCGTGTTCACCAAAAAAGTATGAGCAGTCATTTCTTTGCTTTCCTCGTGGAAAGCCCTTTTATAGCATATTCATGAAAATAGGCACCAAGTGAAAAGGAAGTGGATGAAATTCCCTATTAATAAGGGACAAAATATATTGTATAGGGCCCAGGCCCAATAAGCAATATAGGACCAATAAGGCCCATATCATGTTGAAAGTAATCTATTTCTTTATTTATAATGAATCCATCACAAATTAATAAAGGAGTTGAATCCAACGTCTATTCCGAACTGGAATTGGAATCCTAGTCTAAACCATGCCAGGACATATAACTTTAAATATCTCGATTGTAAAGCTTTAAAGGCAGATTCAGTCACATTGTAGCTAAACCCCGCTTAATAAACTTCTTTGAATAATCAGTTTATTCAATTCAATCTCATTCCATTTCATTCAATTTAATTCAATTCTATTTAGTTCGTCCAATTAGTTCTTATTTGATCGAAATCAGCTAGATCAAATTAGTGTCATCTGTGGGAAACAATTGATTGGTTTGTATCCTCAAGAGATTATTCACAATCTTTGCAAGAATCTCCATCATGGCAAGTAATAGCCACGATGATTAGGAAAACCTTTCCAGGGATCCTAGAAGTAATCAAACTCATTCTGAGACCCACAACCAGGATGAGACACGCACCCTCATTGCAAGTCATATAGGACCTATCGATGTCAATGAAGCACTGCAACAACTCAACTTTTCCATTCTTGGAATAAGCAGTAATTACTCTGTGGTCCTGACACCAAAAGCTACATCTACATTGTAGTTATTATAACAGTACTGCAAGCCCCGCAAAGTACTCCATCACCCAACACTCGAGCTGGCATAGAAATAGTGCAAGGAGGAGACTTGAATCGAAGGTTAGATTTCAAGCAAACACCCAGAGAAGATCCAGAGAGGCATCGTCAAACTGAACGAGGTAAAGGAAGAAGGTCTTATGCAAACAAATCCCAGCTTGAAGGACCGTCTCACATTGAGGAAGATACCCTTTTACCTAAAAGGACACATCTTACTAGCTAAAAGCAAAATATTCGTACCAAAAGTCAAAGCCAGAGCCAAGAGAAATGAGGGACTCAAGAAAGGGATGATCGAGATCATGATAACTGGGGAAATAGAAGATATAAGAAAAGATGCAAGCACTATGAGCAGGGTTCTTCTAAGTCCTCGTCTTGCAGTAATAGCTAAAATGAGCAAGAAGTGGCCAGTCAAAAAAACATAGAAGATATGAGAGACACAATTAAAAATTCTTGGATGAGCTCGCTGGGGAAACAGGAAGGAAATCAATAAATATAAGCCTCAAACTAGCCCTGAAATCTCCTTTTACTAAGTCAATCCAAGAATATAAAATGTCTAGCAAGTTCAAGCCTCCAACATTGAAAAAGTACAGTGGTGAAACATATCCCAAGGTCCATATAATGGACTATAAGCATGTTGTCGAGCTCTAAGTAGGAAGTGATGAGGTGTTATGCAGAGCCTTTCGAGGCTCACTAGAAGGAACGACGACTAGGTGGTTCGATAGCCTGAAAGAAGAGAGTATCCCAAATCTTAGATAGCTCACTACCATTTTCATACAAAGGTTTGCAGCTAGTATCCCTGTAAAAAGATGAACTTAAAGCCTAAAAGTTGTCACCTAGAAAGAAGGGGAGTCTTTAAGGGACTATATAGCTCACTTTAACAGGGAAGCTCTGAAGGTCACCCACCTGGATCAAGCATGAGTAGTAGAAGCATTGCAGAATGGTACTACTCATACTGATTACTTTAAAGGATTATGCAGACATATAACCACCACTCTAGAGGAGGCCATGGCAATTAGCTAGAAGTACATCAGACAGGATGATGTCTTCGTCTTCAAGAAGAAAAGAATAGGAGAAGCCTCAAAAAGAGAGCCTAAAATAGAGAAGCAAGACAAAGGATCCAAAAGGAGTTTGGCAGGAGGAAGAAATAGCAACAGTAAAAGTCAAACATCTTATGCTCCAGATATGTCAAAAATGACTCCTCTAATCACAAGCACGGCTGAGATGTTCGCATTATTTAAAGATAAAGACATTTGGGTTTGCCCCCAACCTTTGCTAAAGTTGGCAAATCAAAGAAATAGGAATAAGTTCTGTTTATTCCACAATACTCATGGGCATAACACTAATGACTATTAGCAATTAATGGCAGAGATAGAGAGGTTGATCAAGCAAGGGTATTTGAGAAACTTCGTGAAAAATAATGACAACAACCAAGCGAGAACAAATAGGGATAAAGGGAAGTAACCAATAAATGATGGTTTGGAAGGAGTAATCAACTATATAACTGAAGGGCCTGATGAGCCAACGAGTCATAATCAGATTAAGGCTTCCCAAAGAAAGAAAGAAGTTTCTGAATTTATTTTCTTCAATGGAGGCAGAGAACTAACTCATAGAGAGGATGGAAGTAGTCTACAATGCCCCCACTCAGACCCTTTGGTCATACAGACTATGGTCGTAAATTTCCTAGTAAAGAGGATTTTGGTCGATGATGGCAGTTCGGTTAATCTCCTTACCCCTGATGCATATGCCAAAATGGGGCTGAGAGAGGAACACCAATTTGCACATTAGATGGAATGAAGGTGCCATTAGCAGGAATAGCTAGGCTACTTATTACTTTGGGAACAACCTCGAAAGTGTCATCACCATGGCCAATTTTGTGATAGTCAGACTACCTTTGGCATATAATATTTTATCAAAAGACCTCTCCTCTATGATCTAGATGCAACCAACAATATCAGGCATTTAAGAATGTCAATGCCCAAAACTGGAAGGAGGGGAAGTCCACATCTATAGGGTGTAAGAACGAAGAGAACCTAAAAAGAAGAAGCAAAAGAAAATATCTCCTGCTCAAATAGAAAAGATAGTACTAGTCGATGTAACAATCAAGATTCCTGAGCAGCGAACTGAGCCTATGGAAAAATTGGAAAAGCTGCCTATAGGAGGAGAGAAATTAGGAAAATATCTGCTAGAGAATGCCTCGCTCAAAGAAAAACAGAAGGCCCAAGCACACCAATTCCTAATATCTAATTCATCTAGCTTTGCATGGTCCTCAGCTGATATGAAGGGCATTAGCCCTAACATCCTTAGTCATGAGCAATGTGAATCCTACATTCAAACCAAAAAGAGGTGCTTTGGACTAGAAAGACAAGCAGAAATAGACAACGAGGTGGGCAAGTTAATAGAGGTAGGGTTTATAAGGAAGGTACTGCACCCTAATTGGCTCACCAATGTGGTGTTGGTGAAAAATCAAATGGATCATATAGGATGTGTGTGGATTTCACTGACCTAAATAAAGCCTATCCAAAAGATTCTTTTCCCTTACCTATGATCAATAAATTAGTGGATTCAACTGCAGGGTATAAGTATCTATCCTTGCTCGAATCAAAGTAGGGATATCACCAAATTCACATGCGCCCTAGTGACGAGGAGAAGACCTTATTCATAACTGAAAGAGAAATCTACTCTTACATCTCCATGCTTTTCAGATTAAAAATGCTGGAGCAATATACTAGAGATTGGTTAACAAAATGTTCAAAGAACAACTCGACCGAAACCTAAAGGCATATGTGGATGACATGATTGTTAAGAGCAAAAGCCTTGAAGACCACTTGAAGGATCTAGCCGAGGTAATAAGAGTGATAAATGAATATGGAATGAAGCTGAATCCTGAAAAGTGTGCCTTTTTTATTCAAGGAGGCAAATTCTTAGGATGCATGGTGAGCGAAAAAAGGATTGAACTAAACCCAAACAAAGTAAAAGCAATCTTAGATATGCTTGCACCTTGTAACATCAAAGAAATACAAAAACTCATGGGGGCAGGATTGCTACTCTAAATAGGTTCTTTTTAATATCTGTTCCCCTTTTTCAAAAAAATTGAGAAAGACAACCAATTTTGAATGGACTAAAGATTACCAACAAGCCCTTGATGAACCGAAAGCATACCTCAATTTGGAGCAAGTCCTGAGTTGACCACTACCTAGGGAAGAAGTTTTCATACATTTATCAGCATCACAATAGGTCATGAGCTAAGTTCTAGTCAGAGAGGAAGGAAACTGACAAGGGCCAATTTACTATTTCAGTAAGGTGTTGCATCATGCCGAGTTGAACTACCTTCTTATTGAAAAGATAGCTTACGCCTTAGTGCTATCTGTTAGAGAATTCAAAGTCTACCTGTAAGCTCACCAAGGCGTGGTGGTAACTGACCAACCCTTGCAAAAAACATTGCATAAGCCAGAGACGTCAAGTTGAATGTTTTGCTAGTCAATACAATTAGGACAATATGGCCTTTAATATAAACCCAGATCGATAATCAAGGCACAAGCACTCACTCACTTCATATCAGAGTGCTCATTTGACTTTGAAGAAATAAATAAGGCAATCAGCTCACCAGCGAAAAGAGTAGTGACAAAAGAATAAACTGGAAATCAAGGGTCAAGATGGGAGTTGTTCATTGATGGAGCCAGCAACGAAGATGGTAGTGGCATTGGAATCATTTTGAAGCTCCTCTACTTGTTTCTCAACCACTTGAAAGCTTCTCATCAGTATGGGATAGTCCTGAGCTTGCTCCTTAAGATCAACCAATTTGGCTTGCATCTCCTTAGCCTCAACTCGCAACACTCCCATTAGCCTTTGGCAATCTTGGAGCTTAGTATCTTTGGTCTTTACCTCAAACTCCAAGTCAGTGACTTGGGAGTTGAAGTTAAAAATAACGCGCTCTAGCTCTTCAGATTTCTTAGTAAGAAGGCCTTTGAAGCGGTCTCTCTCCATAGCCAACCTCTTCACCTTATCTCGTAGTTCCTCCAACTCAATTATATCCGCTTATTTTTTTCTCCTCCTCCAAAGCAACTCATAGAAAGGAAATCTCTTTGTTCAGACCCTCAATGATCTTTTGAGAAGAAGATTGGAAGTCAGCAAATGCAACTTGTCATTTGCTTATTACTTCATGGTTGGAAGAAAATGTTCATGTATCACTAAGCGATGATGCGAAAACTCTGTTATTTTTTCTCCCAACATCTTATTCATCCTGGATAGCTAAAATAAAGACATAGAATAAGACAAAAAATAATAATGATAGTAGAAAAGAAGAGAAGAAGAGGAAAAATAACCTACCTTATCGAGAGTCAAATCCGTCTTAGATAAGAGTTGTTCAGAAAATGCTGGCTCTATTAACAGTAGGCAAACTGGGAAGCTCTGTGTTGATTACTTCAACATCAAGCACTTCGTCCGAACGAACTGGTTCTACCAATTGATTCTAGTCATAAACCTCTGCCATTTTATTTAAGTGAGCAGGGTTCTCTACCTCCACATCACCTTAAGGATTGCTGAAATTAAGATTCAGCTCAATTACTTCGTCATCTCGAACTTATCCTAATGGCATCTCCATAACTTTTAAACCAGTGCCTCTTGTTTGAGGTTGCTCCATGTTCAAAGTCTAATCTTATAAAATGTATGGATTTGAAATGGGGATTGCTAAAGAAGGGTTGAAAGTATTGGATTGCTCCATCTGCTCTATAAAATCTTATAAGGATACTTGCTGCAATGGCAGCTTGGCGGGAGCAGCAATAGCCATATTTTCAGCTTCTGAAAAAAAAAAAGGGAGGGGGGGAAGAAAGTTAAAACAGTGAAGTAATTAGAAGAATTCAACTACAAAGTAAGAAATCTTACCTATTTGAAGCTCCGCAGAATGTTCAGCAAGCTAAGAGGGATCCCTTTCTAGTAACAATCTAATAGCCTCGCGAGCTATCTCCTGTGCAGGCATCCCCTCATGAACTCGTTCGGCTATTATTTTAAAAAAGTCATTGTTAACAAGAAAGTTTCTTGAAGAATCAGAAATGGTTTGTCTAAAAGAGGAAGAAGAGTCACTTGCAGCTCGCCTAGTGAATCAAGTAACCATGAGATCGTCTTCCTTGTCACTGGACTCCAACATATTAATTGGAGGACCAGTTGGTAAAGTACCAGTGGGCACTGGCCTAGAACTAGTATTCTCAACACCAGTCTTGGCTTTGGATTTCGAACCCTCAGCTGCAGCTAGAGATTTTTAGGTTCTCTTCTTCTTTTTCTATTTTTCCTTTGGATGTGATGCCTTTCTCTTGCCTCCAACCAAAGATTTTGATCTCTAATCAGCTACAATGGCAACTTTAAGCTGACCAATTTACTCATCTAGTAGCAGTAAAAATGCAGCCTCATTGTAAAAGAGTGACTCTAGATTTTTTTTTTTTTTTTTTTTTTGAGGTTGCGAATCTTCTTGTAAGTATTGTCATTGTTGGTGATGTAAACTGCAAAACGAACACGCTTTGGATTAGTTCGAGTAAAATAAAAGAATCATAAAATGAAGACAGTTAAGAGGTGAAGACTCACCTCTTAGTTCTTTAATGACAAGATGCATAGTCTTACCTCGAGCATCCTTAATTTGAGAAGTGAAGTTAAGGCTCGATATATAATAGGAACAATTATCCTTAATAAGGGTGAGCATGGCAATGATCTCCTCAAGAAGTAAATTGCTTGGAATGTTTGGTAGCCGGTACATAGTGGAACTTGATCAGAAACCTCACCACCTTAGTACTTCTCTTTTATTACTACAGTGGTGAAATTAGTGTTCACCACTTTGTTCATTTTTCCATTGAAAAAGACCCTTCCTGGCTTGGCTTCGGTACACCACCCTCGGCGATCTCTAGAGTGAGTAAATTTGAAGAAACATTGAAACATGCAAGGTGTGGGTCGAAGCCCTAAGGCCTTCCAGACCACCTAGAACTAGTGGAAATCTTGAATGGAATTGGGAGAGAGCATCATAGGGATACAAAAATAGTTAAAGCATTCTATAAGGAAAGGCAATAGTAGAAATTTCAAATCAACTTCAATTTGGTGATAGAAAAAAAAAATGTTGTCATTATCTTTCAACATCTCCCTTGTATCAGAAGCTTCAGGCCTTTTGAAGATTCTATCGTGAGGCTTTGGAAGATCAATGGTGAATTTTTCTTGATTTTCTAAGTTCTCAGCAAAAGGGCTGGGATCAGACACCTTCTAAGTGGAACTTACCTCACCCCAAGCCTTCTCCATATCCACTTTGATGCTATCATAGGTGATTTCATCTTTATTGGATGCCATTTCAAGAAATTTCGATAAAAATAGACGCAAAAAGAAAGAAGATTGGAATCTTTTGGAAACTTTTGAGCAAAATAGCAAACAGAGATTTGGACAGAAAGAAGAAGAAGATGATGAAACAAATGGACTTTTGAATTTAACTTAAACCCTAAAACCACGCACTAGTTAATGATTTTAAATTTAGAAATGGCGGAAAGTATGCTTGTATCGCAATAACATGCCCACATGGCAAGCAAAGGAAAAAGCAGCTTTGTCTTTAATGCTGTGCAGATATGGACCTTCGAACTTCTATAATAAGAACCTCATTCACAAATTGAGACAGCTGATATTAAGAGCACCTCACAAAAAGCAATTTCAATATAAAATGAAGGAGTGGGTCGCTTGGAACGCACTGAGTAACTCGCACAGTTTCAATCAAAGTGTACATACTGCTCACTTCGCTAAAAAGGGTGGAGCCACTGATATGGGATAGGAGCCACTGATATGGGATAAAATATGTTGTACCAAACCCAGGCCCAATAAGCAATATAGGACCAATAAGGCCCAAATCATGAAGAAAGTAATCCATTTTCTTATTTATAACGAATTTATAACGGACTAATAAAGGAGCTAAATCCAACGTCTATTCCGAACTAGAAATAAAATTCTAATCTAAACCATGGCAGGACATATAACTTATAAATATCTCGATTGTAAAGTCTCAAGGGCATATTCAATCACAATAAACTTCTTTTAATAATTAGTTTATTCAATTCAATCTCATTCCATTTAATTTAATTCTACTTAGCACATCCAATTATTGTTTGACGAAATCAGCTCAATCACCTATAAAATAGGCGTCAACATATAAAATTCTTGTATATTCTATTCTAATTCCATCATGGAAAATTTATAATTATAATATAAAATTGTGACAAATTCTATTCTATCATTGGATCCTGGAACTTCTTAACAAAAATACTTTGATAGCGTGCTTGAAGGATTCTTCCATCTGTTGCCGTGCTACCTCAAGGTTTTTTCAAATGGCATCAAAATCAAGAAACAAGCCACATTTTAAATTAATGCTAATTTAAATGAGACATCTTAATTTTTCCTGATGGATCGTATGAATGTTTTCTTTACGAAATCAGTATTACCATAATTTGAATCAACTTAAAAAGGGAAATTTTTTTCCAAAAACAAAAAAATCCAACCGAAAATTTGATAGTTCTGGTGCTATACATGACTTGCCTATATTTACCTTCTCCTTTTTTTTTTTTTTTTTTTTCCTTCTCACAAATGGTTGGCTACAATCTAAATATTTATATGATCAATATTCCAAGAAAAGAAGCAATTTTCCACTACATATACACAAATACAAAAAGTGCCGCCTCAAACAGATGATAAACTAACTTCGTCTTCTACTTGGCTTAGAATGCCTTTTGTTATTAGCTGAGGACGACTGCTTCAAAGGTACAGGCAACACTGTCCCTCCTTGAATATCATTTGTTTCTGTCATGTTATTAAGCGTCTTCTGGGCTTCAATGTAGATTGTAAGATCTCGAATCTGTGACCATCATTATTTAAACTACTATGAGACCAGTATTTTCAATCAGTCACCCAAGCAATATATAAAATAATTACAGCACCTGTTCCTCAAGATCAAGGATCCTCTCGTCCCTTGAGCACAGGGATGAAGTTTCCCTAAAAGAAACAGTCATGAATTTTTTCTTATTAAAAGGGAAAATGGGATACTTTTGAACTATTACCAGTCAACAATTTGTGTAAGTCACAGATCTTCCAGAAGCAGCACCAGTAAAAACTCATGCAGGCAAGTTATTTTCCCCAGTCCAAAAAAAATAAGGTAAGCAGTCCTTAACTCTGTTTAACTAAAGAATGGTTCATAGATTCATCTAAACTTTACCAGCATAGCGCAACAGTTTTAAGAACTTCTTTAAATGTTGATGCACATCACAAAGTTCCAACTATATTTCAATGAATATGGTACCTCATTATATTGATGCAGAGATATCATCCCGTAACTATAAAAATCCATATTAAATTAGATGATTTAATACATTTATCAAAGTAGCATGTTCTTCAAAGGTGATGGTTGTATCTCATTAGTGTGAACAGATAAAGATTCTCTGCCCCCATGTGCTGTAGACACCCCTCCCCCACACCATCCACCACCACCCGAAAAACAAAGACCATAAAAGAAGAAAAGGAATGACAAACTATAAATAAATGAAGTAATTAAAACATATAATTATCGAGATGATAAAACAATCACATCTATGAATCCAGGAGAAAGGGAGACATTTACCTCTCTTCAAATTCCTTGACCTTTTTACGCCAAATTTCTTGATTCTTGATGAGATTTCGATTGACCTAAGGATGGAGAGAAATGATATAAATAAAAAGTCAAAACCAAAAAAACTCTACCAAAACACATGCACATTTGAATAACAATAGCTTGTCCAGAGGTAATCAAGTAATTACATTTGCAACAGCATCTTTTTCTTGTTCAAATTTTTCCAATTTAATTTGAATGTCCTGCATTGTCGAACTCACAGCCTTCTCCACTGCTTCTAGAATAGAACCTTCTCGTTTACTTTTGGCCTCTGCAATTAGAGATTCATAATACTGAAAGAAAATGTCAAAAAGTTACAAACATTTCTCTGTAATATAATGTCCGTCCATTTGGATAGCTAGTCATTTGAAATGATTGAGCATTTAGAATTTGATATCATGTGTATTTATTATGATTTTACACTTCAAACTCAAATCCAAATTCAGAAAAATTTCAAAATAATCACCTATCCAAACAGATCCTAAGAGGATACACAAAATGCCAAAACACAAGCATCAAATCAACTATATTTATTTCCAGTGGTGAATCCAGAAATTTTTGTTAGTTGGGGCAATATATAAGCTCAAAATATTTTAATTTTCTTGTGGGGGCAAACTCAAATTATTTAATGGAGGCAAACACAAAATACACAATTTAATGGAAATTTTTTGAGGTAGTGAAGGCACCACCCTAAAATCGCTCCTGTTCATCTCGCAAGATGGTAGGCGTGTATCCTTTTGAAATTTGTCCTCAATCCAATAATAAAATTAAGAAACACAAATAATCATATAGTTTTCAGTTATGTCAAACATATTGATATCAATTCAAAAGGTTAGCTTCTATCCTATATGGTCAATATCATTACAGATATAAACCAAAGCATGGGCTCCAGATCCCATAATAGCTGAATCTTCAGTATAACTTCTATAAGAATTAGAATAAATAACTGAAAAGCAACAGTGATAAAAGAACTCCCAACTATGCAAGTACGGAATGAAAATCAACCAGGGAAGAAAAAAGCAAGGCCAGAAGACATGTTAGAGTTGAATGTTGTAAACAGGGTACTCACTTGTCTTTGGGCCTTCAACTGAGTTGCAAGAAGATGATTGTACTCATCTACAATCTGTTACCATGTAAAACCATGGATCAATACATGCATATGGGAAGACTAAATATGTTAATTCCAGTAATAAACACGCCTATCTGGGCCAAAAAAAAAAAGTAATAAACACGCCTAAGAATAAAATAAGAATTTTGAAACCCATCATGTTCCTCTAATGTATAGTTCATGAAAAGTAAACCATTGTATCAAAAAGTTTATCCAACTCCATCCAACCAGGCTATACCAATAACGCAAAGTGTTAGTGTTCAAGCATATAGGAGTCCCTCAAATAAATTTTTAGAAATACCATATTTAAATATCTGCAAATTCAGAAGCAATCTTTTATAGGAATAACATACTGTTTCAACTTTGCTACTAAAGAGAGCCCCACTAATTCCGGAGTCCTCGCTACATCCACAAGTGCCACAATTTCCTTCAAGTGATGTACAGTGAGAGTTCAAATCTACCAACTTGCCATCAGCTTTTGACTGGTTCAGTCGATGAACGTAGTTGTCACCAACATAATCCCAAATTTGTTGTGTCCTTAAATCAAGAGAATAACAATGCCTTTGATGTGTATCTTGCCAATGCTTCATAGCATGCTGTTCCTTATATCTGAGTACAGAAAAAGGATTCAGAGACAATATTCTAAACCAAGAGAAAATCACAGTCTATTATTTATCATATCAATTATTAATGACAAAGTTCATCTAACAGGAAGTCAGAATCTTTAAAAGAATACTTAGAAGGAATGCATTACCTTCCACATCCCACAAAACCACATGTCAGACAAACCCACAAATTCTCCAATGTTCCACAAACAGAACAGGCTGGTATCTCATCCTGTTGCTGACAAAGCCGACAGACCTGACAAAATCGTCTGTCAGTATGGTAGTTTAACACTAATCTCTTATTTTTATGAGCAATCCATGTAACTCCGCACAATTCAAACAAGATGCAAAATAATATCAAAGATTATAAAACTCCCTAAATATTGCAATTTCTATATGGTGTTGCTGCAGATTTTTCTTATGCAGAAAAAAGATGAAAGAATCAATAACATGACGAGTGTTATCATCTTCATATTGCAATCCAAAAATATTCTCTTGAAATCCATGAGAATTACTATGCTCAGATCAAAGTTAAATGATAAGATTGGATGTCTCATGAAGAAATTCATCAGGAGCAGCAACGTATTGGGCATTTGGGCAAGACCCACCAAAACTAAAAAATAAATTTAATTTTTTAAAAAACACCAAATTTTTTATATTTTTCACTATCACCCCACCAACTAACAGTATGTTAGGCTATATAGAAACAGATTAATTCAGCCCTTAGATATATACATTCAGTTTAATTCAGCCCTTAGCTATATACATTCAGTTGCTTGCTGACCTCCAAAAACAGGGCAATCATTCACGATGCCTCAGTCAACTTCATCCCCTCATTTAAAAAAAAAAAAAAAAAACACACACACACACACATACACTGTAAGTGAAGGAAAAAAAATTCACCTGGCAAGACAAATAGGTCCACTTTGAAGTGCATGAACATTGAAATGAATGGTCACAAAGTGTACTGAGTATTCCACCAGTGTCTGGATCCAATCTCTCTGACATTAAAACAAAAAAATCAGCATTTACAATGCAAAAACCAACTGAAAAAGTGATTCCTTATTGCCACGTTAACCAGAAAAAATCTCTTGCTAGTAGAAGGCACATGACCAACCAAGGCATATTGGACAAGTAGGCAACTCAGTGAATCCTTCTGGAGGTGTGCTGGCCGTCTCTGCCACTTCAGTGTAGTCCACAGAAAACATAAATAGAATATGGCATACTTCAGCCTACAAATAATAGAACGCCAGAATTATCTTCGTTACTCTACAAATGAATCACTAAAAATAAGAAGCAAAGATCACGTACCTCTGCCGGAGAAAATCGCTTCCCATTTAAGTTTCCATAAAACCCATCAGTTGTCAACTCATTATTCAGCTTTATTAAAACACTGTACCGATCTTCCATCCCATCGTTCCTTAAAAATTATCAAGAAACACTAAATTAGCCTATGCTCAATTTGTTATCTTTTGATTTACATTTAATCCAAAACCCCATTCTGCTTTCCTCTATTTATCAAGAAACTTATCGTTGGCAAAATTAAAATCAAATTTACCTGATGAAGAGGAGCTCGTGGACATTTTCGATGTGGGAATCGCAGAAACGAATGAAATCGTCGGCGGAGAGGTAATTAGGAACTGCAACGACGAAGAGAGAAGTGGATCGAGAGCTAGGGTTTGGCAATGAGCTCTGCGACGCATTTCGATACAGATGCACAACGCCTCTTCTTTCACTGTATTTAGGTTTAGGGATAGGACTTGATTGGGCGGCGGTGACTGAAACGGTGGAGAAGGTGGTCTCCTCGAGAGCAAGAGGGTGGTCGGTGTCCACTGAGTGAACTCGGAGGATAAACATTGTAGCTCTAGATTGAGTTGAATCGGTTAGGGCACTCGGCTGTAAACAGCAGGAAAGGTATATTCACGAGAAACCGAGGTTGTTTTGCAATTGCATGACAGCACATTATAAAGAAAGTGAATTTTTTTATTAAAAAAAAAATTGTTATAGAAATTTAGGTAAATTACTATTTAATTTCTAAATTTTAATGAAGTTAATATTACAATCTTGTATTGTACTTTGAAAAACTAATGACTTTATCCTCATATTTTTATTTCATTTAAGTGCATATTGTTCAATTTGTATACAATAGACCCAGGTTCATGTTGTATTATAGACCTAGACCAAAATAGAGCATTTTATATAAAAAAAAAAAAATTTATTTTCACACGGGCACATTTTTCCCTCTGCCAATTTTTTATATTATTCACGATTTTGAAAAAATGATTTCCTCCGATTTTTTGTTGTATTTCTTCTTATTTTCTCTCTTTCGTCAACGATTTCGTGGTGATTGATTTCTCACTTTTGTTATTTTCAAAATCATAACTGCACTTTTAAAATTGTAACTGGCATTTCGTGATTCATTATACTTTCTTTCTTTGACTTTCTTTGCCACTGAGATTACAAGCTACAACAAGTAAGTTCTCACACTACTTCCATCATCTTCCATTCTGATTTTCTGTTTTTTTCACTACAATTATTGGGTTTATGGTTTATTGCAAATTTCATGTTATAATTTTTGAAAATTAGTATTAAATCTAAGAAAACCCAATAAACAACATCGAAAATGTTAATAACTAATTTTTCATGATTTAGTTTGTTGATATCTAATATGAACTTCACTTTGTTTGTTTGTAATTTGAGTTTTTTTTTTTTTTTTTTTTTTTTGTCTTTTGAATGATACTACAAATGAAATACATTATATTTTTAATGAATGTACATTTATCTTAAACTATACATACATTGAAATTGTACATCATATACATTTATTTTCAACATCATGTACACTAAAATCAAATATCTGTTACATTGAATTTGAACTTCAATTACACTAAAACTGTTATTCTAACAATAATACAAATTCTAAAAAACTTGTTGATATACACTGTTGTTTCCTATTCCTTTAATTTTTTGTTTTATTTTGTGTTTCTTTGTTTTTGATAGATTTTCTATTTGGAGCAAAATGCTCTTGAAATGCTTGTACATCATGAATATTATTATTGAACTACCTGTATATTAGTACTAAACTGCATGTATATTAGTATTGAACTACATGTACATTAGTCATAAAACTCCACATTATTGTTGCCTATTCCTTTAATTTTTTGTTTTAGTTTGTGTATCTTTGTGTTCGAGTGATTTTTTATGTATAGTAAAATGCTCTTATAATACTTGTAAATCATGTACATTATCATTGAAATACATGTTCATTTTACTTGAACTGCAAATACATTAGTATTGAATTGCATGTACATTAGTTATAAAATCCACATTGTCTTTGTGTTTAAGTGGTTTTTTATGTGTAGCAAAATGCTCTTGCAATGCTTGTACATCATATACATTATCATTGAAGTACATGTACACTATACTTGAACTGCAAGTACAATGATATTAAACACAATTGTATCTGCAATTCAACAATTAATTATTAAATTCATTCTTAGTAAATGTCATTTGATAAAATATTTAATTTTTTTTTATTTGTTATTTGATGTAGACTTAAATGGGTTTCAAAAGAAAGGCAAGGATGACACTAAATATCTCACAAAAAGAGTCTGCTCAAAGTGCCTCACACAAACAAAGCATAATCGTTAAGGAAACAAAAATATGTAAAATTACTATAATAAAAAAGGCACAACTCATGAAAAAACTACCAAAACAAAGACTTCGATTTAGTTGGTGCATTGATAACTATAAACATATATATTGGTACTGAACTATATGTATATATGTATTCAAATGCACATATATTACTATTGAATACAATGTACATTAGTATTCAAATGCAGGTACATTCCAATAGAACTAAAAGTACATTGTTGTTAAACCAAAAGTACATTCATTTTTAATGTGCCTTCTTTAATAATAACACATAGTCTAAATAAACATCATTAACATAAGGAAACAAAAATATGTAAAATTACTTTAATAAAAAAACCACAACTCATGAAAAATCTACCAAAACAAAGACTTTGATTTATTAGGTACATTGATAATCACAAGCACATAGCACATACATTGATGCTGAATTATATGTACATCTATACTTAAATGCACATACATTACTATTGAATATGATGTACATTACTACTCAAATGCAGGTACATTCCAATAGAACTAAAAGTACATTGCTATTAAACTGGAAAGTACATTCATTTTGAACCTACTAATTTAAAATACATTGCAATTGTACATAAAATCCTCCAATAAAAACTTCATCACATATACACTATTATTGACAATTTAATGTACCTTCTTCAATAATGACACATAGTCCAAACAAAACATCATCAACAAAAAGCATTGTTTTGAATCTACAAAAGCTACCTGTATTAAAAGATGAATCCAGATTTTGAATTTCAGTTACTGATATCACCTGCAAACTTTCGTTTTCAATGATTTCCTCCATCAAAAATTCAATTACTATCACGAGCACGAACACACAAAAATGCTAGGTTTTACAATATAGAAAAATCTAACAAATAATCCAACAAACGAAGTTTATGTAACAAAACAAATTGAACATTTCACAGTTCTAACACTATATTTTTTGTAAATGAAGAATACGAATACAAAAAAGCTAGGTTTTGTACTAGAGAAGAAACTTCAACAAATCAATACTCAATTTGACAAAGAAAACTTTCAGAGCAAAAAAATGAAAGCTGAAAACTTAAATCATTGATTATGCCACCTTTAAACGATTCTTCGCAAAAAGTCATTATTTTGAAAATATAAATTGCACGTGTGAAGCTAGGGCTAGTTTTATTGAAATGCTGCGTTTTATGCCTGGGTCCATGATGCAATATGTACATGGGACCATGGTATAATTTGCGCATATTGTTATGATAATATTTAAGTGATGTGATAAGATTGGATGTCTATCATATCTCTATAGATAAATATTTTTATATAAATAAAACTCTATTTTTATTTATAACTCTATAATATTTTACACTTATAAATAGGTGTTACACTCAATGAAGTTGACACATAAAAATTTATTCTCTCTTCTATTCTCTCTTTTCTATATTCTTTATAATTATTCTTTATTTTATAACACATTATCAGCATGAATCATTCTACAATACTATCAGTATTATTCATAATTTTGAATAACTTATAGTTTACTATAACTCAGCTAAGGCGAAAAATTTTAAAAATAATATTCAAAATTTATGGTAAATAATTTTTATCTAATTAATTACTATTATTATTAATATTTATGTGTTCATTTCTCTATCAAATACATTTTGAAAAAAAAAATTGAAACTACTCTAACTCAATATATAAATTAATAGCCAGACCATAAAAAAAATTTGGAATATACTTACTTTTTTTTTTTTGAGAATAGTTAATAATTTTTTTTATTATTGTTCATAGAGATTTTAAATTAATTAATTAATTATTCTAAATAATTAATTAAAAAACTAGCCTAGAGAAAACTATTTGATAAAGAAACGATAAAATATTATATTATGAATAGTTAATCATTTTTTTTATTGTTCCTCAAATCATTTTTTTTTAATTTATAAAGATTTGATATACTATTTAATAATTAATTAATTAAATTTTAGTTCTTAAAGAACTAGCACTATATTTTAAATTATAATTTCTGAAAAATTAGTATTATATTTGAAATTTTAGTTCCTGAATAACTAATATTATCTACAGTTTCTGAATAACTAATAATAATTACAGTTGTTAAAAAATTAATAATATCTACAGTTCTTAAAAAACTAGTATTCTCTAAAATTTATGAAAAACTGAGATTCTTTACAGTTCCTGAAAAACTAATAATCTCTACAGTTCCTGCATAACTAATATTCTCTACAATTTTTAAAAAACAAATATTTTCTATAGTTTTTGAAGAACTAATTAAATAAATAAATAAATAAAAATTCTTGAGGAATTTGTGCCTTACGTTCCTGAAAAACTAAGTATCCTAAATCAGAGAAACTAGTATCATAATTTGTTGAAGAATTAATATCCTACATCTCTGAAAAACTAAATATATTGTCTATGAGTCTTTAAAAGACTGATTTAATTATGAGACTATTTAACATATTACTTATTTTAGTATAAACAATATCGAATTTAATAAAACTCAAATTTGTGGCCCTCAACATTATGAGCAAGAATTATTTATCTTAGATACTAGATGCCAAAATTCTTGAATTGGGTCTTAATTAATTTGTTAAGTGGTTCACCTTCTGGTTTTCTTAGAGACATTTTAATTGAATTTTTTTTAATCATATATTACATTGTTAATTCAAAGATTCTATTTGATTATTAAATTGCTAAAATTTTCTATTTGATTATTAAATTGCTATATTTTTTTTCACTACTATGGCTTGGATTTACTGCTCTTCAGTGATAATTTTGAAAAAAAATTCAAAATTTAATCATTTTGTGATATAGTTGCTTATGCTGAAAGAATGTTAATATTTTATCATTTGATAAAACATATTTATTAGAGTTGTATGTCTCTAATTTTGTTAAAAAATTTAAATTGAGTTTTTAAGTTTAATATTGCTCATGATTTGTGCCTATTTAGCATAATTATTAATGATTGATTTTGTATTGATATGATTTTATTATATTTATGAAATATAAATTATTATAGACCTTATCAAAATTAAAAAGCACATATTGTATATAATTTGATTAACTTTAAAAAGCTGATCTATTTGACTTGTAAATATTATTGTTCAAGTTGAAAAAATATAACATCAAAATAAATTTGTGAAAAATTTTTATGGTTCATGATTTTAATTTGTGATTAAAATCAAAACAAGACAAAAGTTATATTAGATCATACTTAAACCTCATTTAAATGAGGATTTAAAAACTGAATATCTTACTAATTTATATATTTTTTAGAAGAGTTTTAAAGATAGATATGATCACTTGAAAGATGTAGTACTATCACAAGCTCAATATGATTAGCTAAATCTAAGCCTATTGCGAGGTCTCGCCTGAGTATCATTCCGATCTGCTAAGGGGAATTGAAATGCTCTTCAAGAGAAACTCCACGATTGGGACTCGCTATGAGTTCGAAAAATTGGGTTTTACAATTTATTATTCGTAAAAGGGAGTCGCCACTTTAATTTACTTATTTTGATTGAAAAAATTAAAGGAAAACCCAAATTGATTGACTCTAAAATGTTTGATTTATCCCAATAGAAAAGCACTAATTCGCGAGCGACCAAATATGGCTCGGGGATCAAGTTTTGATATTTAAACAAATTGGGAAAATATAATTTCTTTCAGTTTGGCTAAAAGTTTCAAAATAACTCTAAAAAAAGGTATTTTAGTGTATGCATAAGTTGGAATAAAAATGATGAATAAAATAGTTATAGATGGTAAAATGGAATGACAATTATAAATAGATAAGCAAGAATAAATCCTAATTATAAATAAATAAGCAAGAATACATCCTACTTAATTATTATAAAACTAAAATGAATGAAATAAAGAGGATCTTTCCTCTAGCGATAATGGATACTAGGAAAAGCATACATTTCTCTTAAAAAGGGGATCCTTTCTCTAGCCCTTATGAGATTCTAGGAAAGGCACACACTCCATAACTAAATTAAAGAAATGAATATAAAGAATCAAAACTAAAGCACGTATACAAATAAATAACAAAATAAAATGAAACTTAAACTATAAATGTGAAGGGAAAAATATTATTGAAAAAGATTTTGGAGTTGATGCCTTATAGAATGACATGCCTGCATATCCCATTGAATAGGAATCAAATCACATGCAGTTCTTTCTTCTTGCGAATGAGAGGTTCTGTTGGTTTGGTTTATTAATTTAATTCAAATTTTTAAATTAATAAATTTTAGATCTTTTCTGTTTTAGACCTAAAGGAAGATAACATAGAGAGAATTCTAGCTCTAAATTTAGAATTTTAGAAATGGAAAGAAGAAAAGGAACTTACCTTTATTTTTCTTGACTTTCGGATGAATAAGGCGAGCTTTACTCCGAATTTAAGCTCCACCTTGAATTAAGAAACCTTAAATAGAAAAGGTTAGCAAAACAGAATAATAACTGCAAATTGAAAGAATTTGGAGCGAGAGATTTTAGTATTAATTTTGATTTTAATTTTGCAGAATTTTAGCATAAAAATAAGAGCATATAAGTGAATTTTCGTCTCAAAATCTGTGTAAAAAGAACTGAATGGAAGTTTTATTTATAGAGCAAAGGTGAAGGATGCTGCCGAATGCGGCCAGGGGCATGCAAGCATGCCACCCAACCTGGTGGCACGCCTGGCTTGCTGCTGGAGCTGATCTAATGCCCGGATCAACTCAATTTTGCACTATCTTGGCAGGTTTTGGTCTGTTTATGATATGATTTGAGTCCGGTTTGATTTTATAGATTCTTAATTAAGTGCTAGTCGTCTAAAGATGAAAGATTCAAGAAATTTATTTTTTAATGGGGCACTGTTCCCTTGACCCTTGCCTGCTAATCGACTAGTGAGACCACCGTACTGCTTTGTATAGCGCACTAATCTTAGCAGGTGCCAAGCTGCGGTAGGATCCCAAGGATGCAATTTTGAGGATTTACACCTACAAGACTTGAAGTCTATTTTTAAATATAATTCAACCATATTTAAAATTACTTCATAGCTGAAATTATACAGTGATAAAGTTACATGCTCCTGTAACAGCAGTATAAAAAGTGAAAAAATTTATAAATATTATTTATCTTCTAGTGGTTGCAAAGAATAATTAGTAATGAGAAATGATCAAACAATGCCCACTTACATAAAAGCATTCCCTGAAGTGAATGCTATAAATTATTTGGTAGATCATGAAAACTCTGGAAAAGTAACAACTCATATAAAGGATACAACTCAATTCAATATTGGTATTTTTATATAAACTCCCTGAAGGAGTAATTGGCAAGGATTTCGCTTTTAATGTCTTTACATTTTAATTGGATTATATTTTATCAATAAGTTGTGCATTATAATGAGTTATTGCATTATTATTTTATCTCTAGTATACATGCACAACATATTGCTTTGAACTTGCAGTTCAAGTATCAAACTTATAATTCAATAATTAAACCTTAAAGGTTTGGTATGACATGCTATTGTGCATGCTGCTTTACTTTGGATTCAAACATTTGCATTAATAGATATTCTCCCTTATAACTTGTATGTGGACATGAGTCTAATATTTTTTTTAATGAGTTTTTAGTCGTGTGTACCAATAGCATCATCTCAATGTGTGAAAAAAAAAAAAGTCCAAAGAAGAGACTTAAAATTTATTTTGATGAGGCACATTTCCCGATATTAGGGGAGAAAAAACACTTGCAGTGATAAAGAATGTCGAAAAATTTATTGGAAGGAAAACCCTTGAAATAATTTTGATTCATGTACAAGTTAGAGTGAACCAAAAGTTCAAAAAATAACATAGTTATAATAAATTGCAACTTAATTACCAAATATATTTAAAGATGCTAAAAGAGTGACAAAATCTCATATTACAGCTACTAATACACCAATAAAGGTTGTGGTTCCAATTGCAAATAGAAAATCAATCAATATCATTATATGCCACAAGCATGGATAGTAAATTGGAACTAAAGATAAAAATCAATGGAAAAGAAAAGCAGCATCACTCATAAAATCTCCTGAAAAAAAACTCCTAAAGAGGAAGATCTCAGTCAAAGAGTTATAGCCAATTATGAGACATAGACTGAGATAACGAAACAATTACATCCTCCAGATATGAATTCTAGAGTTGATGATCATATAAATGAAAACTATGAGATCTCAATTATTTTTGCGATATAATAGAAAAAGTTGATAGAAATTCAATTATCGTCGACGATGAATTTGCCTTAATAATAGCTCTTGCTGTTTGAAGAGAAAATCTGGATCCATAATCTATAAGCATAATTGAATATTAGCATAAACGTAATTAATCATCATGGAAAGAGGCAAATAAAGTAGAGCTAGACTCATTCTATCATTAACTATGAGAAAAATAATTCTCTGATTATGAAAATGATAATGTTCCAGTACTTAATTTAGTATGGCAGTTAAAGAAAGACTTGATATACACCTTATGAAAGCAATATTTATATAAGAGTGATATTTATATAAGAGTCCCATAAGAACTAAAGATATCATAAATGAATGTACAGTAAACATATGACATATATTTCATCAAATTGCAAAAATCCTTATATGGATTAAAGCAATATGGACATGTGGTGTAATTGTTTGAGTAAATTCTTATTGAAAGAAAGATATATAAGTAATATATTATATCCATTTGTATTCATAAAAGACCATAGAATGATAAATGTTATTATTACAATATATTTTAATGATTTAAATATCATTATGACTCTTAACGAACTCAAAAAAATACATTTTTATTTGAAAAGTGAGTTCGAGATAAAAAATTTAAAGGAAATAAAATTTTGTATCGGCTTGCAGACCGATTACTAAGGAGTCTTAATATACCAGTCTACTTATGTGGAAAATTTTTTTAAGTAATTTTGCATGGATAAATATTTTCCCTTAAATACACTAGTAGGTGGTTTGCTCACTGGAAGTGAAGAGCGACCCTTTTAGACCTAAAGAAGATAACAAAGAGCTATTAATTTGGTCTTGAAGTATCATATTTAAGTGCTATAGGGGCACTAATGTATCTTGCAAATTACATCGGGCCTGAAATTACATTAGTAAGAAAAATTTCTAACTAGATATAGCTCTGCACCTACTAAGAGATATTAGAGTAGTGCAAAATGTTATCTTCAGTGTACGATTAACATTATGATTATATTTTCATTAATTCATTTTTGAAATTAGTCTATATGCAGATATTGGTTATTTATTTGATTTTCATAATGGCAGATCTTAGATTGACTATGTATTAACTTATGATGACACTGTAATTTTATAAAGATTTTTTTATGATCCTAAAGTACCTCACTAAAGATAGTCCCATTGTATTTTGATAATAATGCAATTTGCATTGCACAAATTAAAGGTGGTATATCAAGGGTGATGAAGTAAACATATAAACTTCATCCAAATTATTGTATATACATAAGTTCCAGAAAAGATATCCACCAAATTCGCTCGAGTGACAACCTAACAGACTTATGTACTAAGTCTTTACCTAATATGGTATTTGAACAGCATTGCTTTATTGATTAATATACGCTATGTTAAAACCTGTCCTCATCAGGGGGAGAGAATTAGCAGGTGATTATACTCTTTTTCCTTTGTCAAGTTTCTGTCCCACAGGATTTTCTTAAACAAATGTTTTAATGAAGCAATCTATATAATGACAAAATAGCGCATGAAATGTACTCTTTTCCTTAGCTATATTTTTTCCCATTGAGTTTTTCTAGCAAGGTTTTTAACGAGGCATATTCATGGCACAAATAACATCCAAAGGGAGAATGCTACAAATAAATTATTATATGCGGATATTACTTAAATGTATTTGGATATTCAACTTGGAAAGTTATGATGTTCATCAAATTCAATCAAAGAATAACTTGGTAGATTTATTTACAAATGCACTCCCTACAACCACATTTAAGAAGTTGGTGAACAAAATTGGCATGCGTCGACTAAGAGATCTTTATTAGAAATTATATTTTTATGAGGGAAAGATTTTTATACACTATACTCTTTTTCTCTTAGCCTAGGTTTTATCCCATTGGATTTTTCAAATAAGGTTTTTAATGAGGTAGTATTATAGCGCAAGTTCTACAAGAATAATATATTTTTTTTCCTTCATTAAGATTTTTTTCCTACAGAGTTTTTCCTTAGTAAAGTTTTAATGAGACATATTATTTATAATAGACATCCAATGGGAAGTGTTATGATAATATTTAAGTAATGTGATAAGATTGGATGTCTATCCTATTTTTATAGATAGATATTCTTATGTAAATAGAACTATTTTTTATTTTTATCTTTGTAACTTTTTACACCTATAAATAGGTGTTACAATCAATGAAGTTGACAAATAAAAATTTATTCTCTCTTCTCTCTATTCTTTATAATTATTCTTTATTTTATAACACATATGAAATAACTAGAATACCCCTCATCCAACTCAATGTCTTTCTCGCTCTATCTATATCTCTCTATCTTGGTTAGGTTATATGATTCCATGGATTTGATTTTTTAAACTTTTAGTGAATATAGTAATACTATATTTCTTCAATTATTCATTATTAGTAAATTGTTTCTTAATTACTAAAAAAATGGATATTAATTGAATTTTATGGGTGAAGTCTGGTCAAACCAAAGAGCCATCTTATTTGGTAGGCAAGAAAATGTTAGGAAAATTCAAAGACAAAAACGAAGCCCATTACTTTATTTGTAATAACCAACAAATCATTATATAATCAATCAAAATTGAATTTCTTTTCTTTTTTTTTTTCATGATTTTTCGGGGACTATTCATGTGATAAAAATAATAAGCATGAATTTATAGTGATAAAAAAAGAAAATAATTTAATAATTTGCTTCTCTTTGTACTTTCTCCTTTGTCTATTTAGATCCAGTTTCTATTTTTTTCTTAGATCCTACACCATTAATTCAATTTTTCAGATAAAATACCCACTCTCCTCTTGCCTCTCGTCCACTGCTGCCCTATTGATTCTTTCTCTAACAAATCCATCTTAGAAGCTTCATCGACCATCTTCTCATCCTCTCTTTCCATCCACTTCTTTCTTATCGTTGATCATGACCTAATACCAACCATTACTCCTGCATTCGTCGCAGATCATGACCTAAGACCACCGCTCACCTCTTTCCTCACCTCTTTACTGCTACTGTCATGCTCACCTCTCTACTGCCTTTGGTCAAGCTTTTGCCAGTGCCAAAATCATTGACTATAGCTCATCATCACTGATTAGTCCATCAAGCAATAAGATTACTACCAATCCTCCATTCTTCGAATTTTTTTTTATTTTCAATAATTATTGGTTGTTCTGGTGAGATTTTCGAAATTGAGTTTTTATAATTTTTTTAAATCATTGTTAGTTATTGATTATGGGAAAGAGGCCACCGACGAATAGCAAAGATGGTAAGAGTGAGATGGGAGAGAGGTGAGTGTTTTTTATCTGAAATTAATTTAGTTGTGTGAGAGATCAAAAAGGGTATTTTAGTCTTCAAAAATATTTTCTTTTTATTTTTGATTTTTTAAATTTTTTAACAAAATTTGTAAAAAAAAAAAAGTGGACCGAGAAACCAAAAAGTATGACAGAACATAAGTGCAACAATATAATTATTAGTTTCTCAAAATATATGGATCTTAGTACTGACTTTTTTAAAATTTAGAGATTAAATAGTAATTATCCTATAAATTTTTAATATAAAAATAATACCTAACAAATAAAGATCGAATTTTTTTTTTTAAATTATGCAAATATTGATCGTAGGTTAATATTAAACATTTGATTAATTATTCACAATGGCCGCCAAGCACCTATTTTGGACGGATTGAAATTAAATTACAACAATCAATCTAATTATTTTTGTTTATTAAAAAATTTCAATAAAGAAAAATGAATTTTAAGAATTTATTAAAAATTAACTGAATTTAGATCTATTATCTAAATAGTATATACACTCATTATTAGTTTATGCCTTGACGTGTAGATATTTATTAAATTTAAACAAAATGAAATTATCTAATTTCAAAATTGAACCTAATGCTTTCATTAACATCACTAAGAATAGATTAAAATTTGATAAAATTTATTAAATTTTAGAATTATAAAATAATCTCACTCATATTTTACTCAAAATGAAACAAAAATAAATGAATTTTTTTAGGAGGAAATTCTTAACTGAAAATATATATGGTAATAAATTGCAAATAATATATACAATTGTAATTACAAGCCCACTTTTTTAGTTTAAAATTTATTTTATTGAGATGTTGCATTCTATTCATACATCATCACATTTAAGTAGAATAGAAAATTAGATATATTTTCTTGTTTTTATTTGTCATTGAAATATATCCAACACATTGCAATATGTAAATTGTGATTGATTTACACTGACTGTGACAGTGTGACTAACTCCATATTGATACCTGATCATCACAATACAATAGCGTAATTATTAGTAGCGACAGCAATGGATAGGATAGTATAATAACTTTAGCCATACCTAAAGAGATACATGTTTACTGATATTCGTATCTATACTCATTTAAATAATAAATTTTAAACAATTCTCATTCTCATAGGATTTCGGGTAACCCCGTGGGTAACCTATTATCCAAATAATTGCCAAATTATTTTTAAACATATGTGTAATTTTAGAATATTTTATTTAAAAAATAAAATGAATTTGTATAATAAATAACATAATGATTTAGAATAATTGATTACTTGATATTTAGGATATTTAATTTGATTACTTGATATGAAATTACATATGTTAAAATTTTAAAGAATATAGTATTTTAATAAGTTGTTGAATTTAATGCAATGATATTAAAACTTGTATCTCAACAATATAGAGAAAAAAAATAAAAAAGAAAAGAAAATTTAGAGAAAAAAAAAAAAAAGAAGATATAGAGAGAAAAGAGAAGGAGATCTAGAGAGTTTGAAAATGAAGAATTTGCAGAGAATTTGAAAAAAGCTATTCTAAGCAGAAAAGAAATGGAGATCCAAAAAAGAGAGAACTGAGGACAGAAGAGGAGCAAAATGACAATATGAGAGAATGAGAGGAATATAGGGTTAGGTTTAACATTATATATCAAGGATATGAAATGACTTTTTTTGTCCTCAATAAAATGATAAGGTATAATAAATTATTTAACTAAACTAAAGGACATTATATAATCTTAATGAAATTATTAAATTACTAAAAATTTATTATTAAAATGACGTAGTTTTAATGGTTGTAATACAAATTACTTAAGGACATTTTTGTCAATTAATATATTTTTATATTTAAGAAAATACAAGAATTATTTTAGATACTAAAATACTAAAAATTTATATAAAATAATAAAATATATAAACTTAATAGTTCAGGTAGGGTATGAGTAGGGTACTACAATCCTACCCAAACCCAATGTTATTTCTTACCTATACCCATTATCTAGTCAACTTAGACATTACCTATTTTAACCGGGTAGGATTCAGATGGGTACCCATGGATAGGATACAAATTGTCATCCCTAATTATTAGTGCGAATCGAAGGAAAACTACAATTTAGAGAGATAAGGCTAATTGTTTAAGCAAGGTTAACACTGTTAATTTTATATATTTTTAGTTTACACGAAACTCAAATTAATAAAATGATGACATTTCATTGGGATTATTTTGATTACATGTTTTTTCAATCTTTCAGCTCTACCGCCCTTTATAACACACAAAAATCCACACATATAAACTGGTGAAAAAAGCACACAAAAGAGCAACACATTGTCACATAAAGGCCACTGTTACTATGAGACTTCCTCTCTTTAGATTCTCATATTCAAATTGTCTTCACTCCTCAGCTTCTTTGTTCATTTGCTTTTCCATCTTCGCCGTCAATTCTGCCTTCTCTGCTCACTGGATCTCCCATTCTCCACCGGTAAATCTTTTGCAATTCAAAGGTACTTTCTCTTTTTCTTTTTATCAAACACTTTCAGTATAAAAACTGAAAAAATGCCATCCAGTACAATCCGTAAAGTGATTGGAGCTATAAAAGATCAAACAAGCATAAGTATAGCTAAAGTGGTGGTAATATAGCACCAAACCTTGAAGTTTTGGTTGTAAAAGCCATTACTCATGATGAAGACCCTACTAGTGATAAGTACTTCAGAGAGATTATAAATCTCACTTCTTATTCCAAAGGTTAATGTCAATGCTTGTATGGCTACATTTTCTAAATGCTTGAGTAAAACCTATGATTGGATTGTGGCTATTAAGGCCTTAATGCTTGTTATAGACTTCTGGTTGATGGGCACCCTTCGTTTGAGAAGGAAATTGTGTATGCCTCTAGAAGAGGGATACGGGTTTTGAATATGTCAGATTTTAAAGATGAGGCACACTTGCATTCTTGGGATCATTCTTCATTTGTAAGGTCTTATGCTATATATCTTGATGAGAAAGTTGAATTTGCAATTTCTAAGAGGAAATTAAAAGGTAGTGAGAAGAACTTGATGAGAGCGATGATGAATTTGGATTAAGAGAATATAAGGATGATTATGATCACAGTGTATATAGGAGATCAAGGTCTTATGGTGATTTGAATGATGATTCAGTTGGGAGAGAATAGAGAAGTAAGGTCACACCAATTAGAGAAATGAAGCCAGATAATATTTTAAGCAAATTGAACCAATTGTTGAGGATGTTTGATAGAGTTTTGTTTTGTAGGCCAACAGGAATGGCTAAGAATAATAGTTTGATGTTTATGGCATTACATAGGGTGGTAAAGGAGAGTTTTGGGCTGTATGTTGATATTTGAGAGGCATTAGGGGTATTGTTGGATAGATTTATTGAGATGGAGTATTCATATTGTGTTAAGGGTTTTGATATGTATGTTGGTGCAGCAAAAATGATAGATGAGCTTGTTATGTTTTATGGTTGGTGCAAGGATATTAGGATTGCAAGATCATCTGAGTTCCCTACTATGAAGAAAATTATTGATCAACTATTAGGGACATTTGAAGGATTTTTAAAAGAAATGACCAACAGGCCATCTAACAATCCTGAGAGAACTAAGGAGGAGGAGAATGTTCCAATTAAGCAAGATCCATAACCAGTTATGGATGAGGTCAAGGCACTTCCTCTGCCAGAAAATTATACCCCTCCACTTCCTCTTGAGCCACAGCCTAAGCCACAACTATAGCAAGAGACAGACGATTTGGTGAATTTGGAAGACGATGTAGTTTCTGCTAATGAGCAGGGCAATAAATTGGCATTGGCTTTGTTATCTGGACCAACAATTACAAATACTAATGGTGCATTGGAAGCATTCCCATCAAATAGAGAACCTAAAGTGACTTCAGCATGGCAGAAACTACTGTTGAGAGTGATAAAGCATTTTGGGAATTAGCATTGGTGGAATCAGCAAGCAATCTGTTAAAGCAAAAAGCTGCTTTAGGAGGTGGTATGGATTCATTACTATTGAATGGAATGTATGATAAGGGTGCGATGAGGCAACATGTGAACACTACTTAATTGAGTGGTGGGAGTGTAAGTAGTGTGGCATTGCCTGGCATAGGGAAAAGTGTAATACTAGTGTTGGCATTGCCTACACCTAATGGGATTGTCCATCTAGTTGGGAACCAGGACCCATTTGCTACATCTCTTGCAATTCCACCTCCTTATATGTAGATAGTAGAGATGGAGAGAGAGAAGGCAGTACTTACTAGTTGAAGAGCGATAGCTTTAGGAACAATATGGAAGAGATGGGATGCAAGGCCAAGTGGGTTTAGCCAAGATTAGTGGTGCCTCTGGGTACTATTATCCTAATCATCAACAAATGATGATGCCTTATGGGATGCCCCAGGTTAGTGGTATGGGGCAGGTTAATGACATGCTGCTTTTTTCTTTGATGCAAATTACTATCATATATACTTGCTTCCTACCTTTTTTGTTAAAAGATTTTTTATGTAACTTATTACTATTTTCCAATATGGTTCTCTGTGTAATCACTTACATTGGGGTGAAAGAGAGAAGATTTTGAAATAGTATCCTACAATATTGTATCTAATTCGCCATCAATTTACGTACAGTAATAAAAACTATTAAGTTTTGTGCATTTTTGTAGTTCTATCTAGCCTGCATTGTTAATAAAATTGTTTTAGGATACTTATTGGAACCTTAAGAGTTAGAAAAGCTTGATCTTTCTTCTAATTGATGCTTCAATATTAAAATGGTAAATGAAACTTTCATAATTAAGACTACTCAAGAGAGTAAAAAGAATTCTTATTTGACCTAGTCAACTTCATCTATTATATATAGAAAAAGTATTTAAGATGAGATGATGATGATGATAATGATGATAATAATAATAATAATAATAATAATAATAATAATAATAATTCTTGTTGATTCTTGACTAGATTAAAAATGATTCTTGTTGATTCTTTCTTCATTTTGATTTTTGCTATTTATAATTTTTAAACATAAGCTTACTGAGTCATTTTTTTTCAATAAATATTCATTCACTAATGGGACACCAGACCCAAAACAATACATAAAACAAATACATCACAAGCCCATCTCAGAAAGATAAAATTGCCCACTAAAGGGTTATGAACAATGGGCTTTAAGACTAAAAATATAACTCAAAAGGCCAATAAATGTGTGAAATTACCCAAGCACCCCTGTTTGACCCCCTCTCTTGTAGGGGCTTCCATTGTCCTAAAAGATAGTCCTTCCTTCAACAACTAGGCCAGAGGGAGGATAAACGAGCATACCAAGTTTAAGACTAGGGCAATCAAAAGAATTATGCACTGAATAAGCATAGAGAGCCCCATTGATGAATATACAAAGAACATCAGCCAAAAATGGCCTAAATCCGATGACATTGGTCTGGTCCTTGATCGCTAGCTCCTCGGCTAGCCAAGCCTTCCCAACTCAGGTAACGATATTGAAGCACTTCTATCGGTAACCAAATCATTTCCTACACCCATCATAGAGGTTGCCATAAGGCAATCCTCTAGACTACATATGGAAATGAGGATCCAATTGACCGCATCCCAAAGATCAACCACCACACACAAAAGCACAATCATCATCACAATCATCCGAACATTATAAACCCAACTAATAAGGGTGTAGCAAAAAAGAATCCTCTAATGGCCTTAGACAAAAAAAATATATATTCTCACACAAAGGAAGAGAAAAAAACAATATAAAATAAAAAAAAGGGACCCCACCAGTGTCCAAAGCCACCAGAGATTGCCTTAGCACTAAATCCTAGCGAAGGAAGCAAAGCTCTCACCAAAAGGAAATGAGAGGGAGAGAAATTTTAATTCTTGTGTACTATTGCAGGCATTTATTTAGTCCAATACCTTGATTACAATTCAAAAATTCATGTTGGTTTTGATTTGGTCAGATCCTATTCATTTATTTTTCTCATTTATTCTTGAAAAATGGAGTTTTATTTTCTTCTTCATTTAGCTGTTAATTTAAATTCAAACACACAAATTTAGGGGATCTATACTATTATTATTATCATATATAAATGTATGGAATGGGAGGGGGGATAAGCACATTTATATAAGAGTTTTTTACTAAGTTCTTTTTAATTATGTACTTATGATGGATAATATGGTCATTTATTAATTAAATAATATAATTATCTAATTATATTTAATTTACAAATGATGAATTCAATTAAAATAAGAAAAGAATAAAACAATTATTATTTAATATCTAATTAATTATATTTAATACCTAATTATATTTAATTTAAATAAAGATAGATGAATTCAATTAAAATAAAAATGAATAAAATAATTATTATATTTAATACCTAACTATATTTAATTCAAATAAGGAAATGATGAATTCAATTAGAATAAGGAAAAAATAAAATAATTATTATTTAATATATAATTAATTACATTACAAACTTATAATTATATAATTATTATAATTTAATAATTTAATTATCTAATTTAATTTAAATAAAAAAAAAATGAATTCAATTAGAATAAAGAAAAATAAAATAATTATTATTTAATATGTACTTAATTATATTTAATTTAAATAAAAAAGAAATTAGAATAATTTATGTTTTTTAGTGTTTTCGAATATTAAGAAATTAGAGAAATTTTTTTGATTTTGATTATTCGAATATTAATAAGTTAGATAAATTCTAATTTGAATTTCATTGTGTAAGTTATTATTTTGTCCCATTATAAATTTTAAAATTAGTTGTTTTAACCATTAGTAATAATTTATATGTTCTAAAAAAATAATAATAGTTTTTATAAATGAATTCAATTAGAATAATTTTTGTTTGTTTTATATTATTTCGAATATTAAGAAGTTAGAAAAATTTCAATTTAAGTTAAAAAAAATTCTAATTTAACTTTAATTGTTCGAATATGAACAAATCAGAGAAATTTTAATTTGACTTTGAGAAAATTTTATTATAGATTAGAAAAAATATTTTTAGTTTTATAGAAAGATACAATAGAAAAAGAAGATGTACTAATTGAGAGTTTATTTAACAACAATAAGCAAAATCCTATTATTTTATTATCAAATGTTAAAATTTCTATTATAATGGTATATTCTTCTAAAAAAATTAATTTATTTGTGATTTTATAAATATTTAAATTTACTTAAAATTTTCATTATAGAAAAGATTTAAGATGTATTAAAATTGAAAGTCAATTAAAAATAATTTATAATATAATGAATAATTTTTAGTTTAGTTAATCATACATATTATGTTTTTAAGTTTTTATTAGAAAGTTATTAATTTTGAACAAAATTGAAAAATCAACTTTTAGGCATACAAAAACTAAAAGATATATTTAGTGAATTATAATTTTTTTTTTTAGTTCAAAATTTGTTTTTTTATATAAAAATAATGCCACATTAACACAAAAAGCAAAAATTGAATGATAATTGTATTGATACCCTGAAAATAAATTAATAAATTATATAACATGATATCACATGATAATTCAATTGCATGTAATTAATATTGAATCAATATTTATGTTAAATTCACAAATGATGCATTTAATCCTAATGTGAATGTATAATAGGTATTTTATTAAAATAAAGAAAAAAATTAATATATTTTATAAACCTGTCTGGTTCAGTCACCAGTATGATTTTTAAAACAATGATACATATGAATACTGAAAAGATTGTTGATTTTTTAGATGAAGGGAAATTAAGTTACAATATGTCAAAGAGATCAAATTTATCAAAACTAATAAAAGCATACAACCTACATTGAAATTATAAAAAAAAATAGAGATACCAAGTATTAACATGAAAATCAACCTATAATTAATACAACATAATGATAACAAAATAAATTCGAAAATTATAATAAAACGTACCTATCAATTCTTTTGTTTTATTTTCTCTAATATATTCTTGAATATAAGAGTGTCATTTCAAATTGTAATAAACGATTTATTTAAATATGCTTAACTCATCTTCTTTCAATATTGTAGATTTGTTTGAACTCTTTTTTTCTTGTGAGAAAGATATTATTTCTAAGAATGGTGTATGGGATGTGGTGATGGAATTAGGTTCTAATTCTAAGAGGTTAATATCAGAAATATTAGAGTAAAAATCTGAACTTAATATGAGTGTCGAGGTGAATTCAAATGAGGATAACAAGTTTATTGTTAATGAACAGAATATGTGCATATCGATATTACAAAAATAAAATTGGATCAGTTGGTTTAACCTGTTCAACTGAAAATCGGCAGCAGTCCATTTCAGGTCACTAAAACGCATAAAATTTTAGTTAAATTGTCCTTTCACTAGTTTTTAACCGGTCAGATTTGTATTAATGGAAATATTTTATAAAATGACCAAAAAATAAAAAATGAAGAAATGAAGAAATTTTATCCAATTGGTTTGACCAGTTGAACCGTGAATCAGTAACGTGTTTAGTTCAGTTATCAGTCAAGTTTTTAAAACAATTGTACATATAGATATTGGAAAGATTGTTATTGATATTTTAAAGGAATAGAAATTAAGCTATAATTTATCAAAGATATCAAATTTATCAAAATTAATAAAAATATAGAACCTACATTGAAATTATGAGAAAACAATTGACTACTAAGTATTAACATGAAAATTAATCAATAATTAATAATTAGACAACATAACAATAACAAAATAAATTAGAAAATTATAATAAAATATATTTATCAATTCATTTACTTTCTTTTCTCTAACATACTGTTGAATATAAGAATATCATTTAAAATTATAAAAAATGATTTTTATTGAAATATGCTTTACTCATCTTTTTTCAATATTATGTATGGAAGCCTTTTAAAGTACATTTAGATATTTATATAGAATTTATAATTACTTTGTGTTATCATTCTAATTGTATTAAATATGCACTATTATACAACTTAAATAATATTTATTTTGCATAATTATATTTTTATTGAATTTTTATGTTTTCATATTAAAATTTAACTTAATTTGAATTCAATAACTAAAGTGAATTTAATAAAATTATATAAATATTTCACCATGATAATTTTAAAAGTACACCAATAGAATTTCGGCCTCATAGTGCTTATTTGAGAAGTTTTAGGTCATTTTAATTGAAAACTTCACTTAACATAAAAGTATATAATTCAATATTTAAGTAACAAAAAATTTGTCATTAAATTTTTAATAAAGCAAAGTGAAAATTTGTAATAAATATTTATATCTTTAACGAGTTTTAACGAGTTACAATAGATATTAACGAGCAAAGAAAAAATCTAGTATATAATAAATATGGCAAATAATCTAAAACAGAAATTCTCATATGGACAAATTAATTGAAAAAATCTTTTTTTTTTTTTTTGTCTTGTAGATAATTATTTGTCTTTTATATATTAATGGTTACCAAATGAGAAACTTACATATTATTTTATATATAAATATGAAAAAAAAATGGTTGAAATAGTATAAAAATTAAATAAGAGTTCTGTAAGGTTGGTATATGAATATGACTTATATCTATATGTGATGCCTTTCAAGTTGGCTAAAACATCAAATAAAACTATCCATTTCATGAATGGCTGATATGATTAACTGTTATAAAATTTTCATTTTTCTTATAATTTTCTCAAAATTTTGCAATCTCATTGTATTTTAAAAAAAAAAAAAAGTTACTGCTTAGATAACTATTTCCCCTGGTAATCATTTCTTACACTCTAAACATATGAAAATGGAATAACATTTATAGTTATTGTGTATATAAAATGTAAAAATGAAACTATTTACCCAAAAACTATATATAAAAATGGTCCATTTAATCTGATTGTTTTTTTTTTTCAAATGTAAAGAGAAAAAAAAAAAAAGCTTTATTGTTAAATTTTTATTATGTAATATTTTCCTAATAAGCTAGTAAATTGCATACTTACCTTTTAAGTCATTTGCATAAACGTTGAACGCATAATTGTATATAATTTTCAATAATCAATATGAGTATAAAAATGGTAAAATGTTCATTTTGGTATTCTAATTTGGCAAAATTTTACAATTCAGTGCTTGAACTTGCGAAAATTACAATTTGGTGTCTAAACCTATTAAAAAATTACAATAAGGTGTTATTTACCAGTAGCTAGCCGATAACATGGTGACTTGCGCTAACGTGAATTAGTGAGTTTATATGGCATCTTATTATTGGTTGGCATGAATTGACGTGGACAAATGACTTGATTGTTGACGTGTCTAGTATAATAGTTAGAAAACTCCAATGATAAGAAAAAATTGCCAATTTCTTTTAAATTAAGTATTTCTCTTAATTTGCATAATCAATTATTGTGTGAACAATGTTAGGTTCTTCATCTCCTAAATCCCTAATTGAAGCTTCACAAAAAAAATTTTGCCTGCACAAGCATAGGTTCATTTTCAACTGCACCATGATTTACATGTGATGGGTATGCAGATTCTGTACCTAGTTCTTAATTAGATTGGTATGCAGCTTCTAATCTTCTTTAACACTTGGTAAATCTTCTACTCGATCCTCAACATCTGTGAATTGACTCTTTAGAATTTCATCCTCATTAAGTTTAGCTATTAAGCTTGAAACATCTCCAAGCACACCATTTTCAGATCTATGCACATTTACAGCTACACTAACACCACAAACAAAGCCTGCACCTACCTCTTGACTGCTATCAAACCCTTTTTACTAAGATCTAAGCCGGTAGCCAATCCCTCATTTATGCCACCTTCTACTGTCAAGTCTAAAATACCCTCCCCATTTCCTGATATTCCCAAAATGTCTTGCATAACTTTTTTTGGCATCTTGTACTGTGTATGAATTTCTAATATCTCATATTTTTTAATAACCTCAACCAAATCCTTAAAAGACAACTCAAATAACACTCTCAGTCCATCTACGCAATTGGACTTACCTAGTGGCCTGAAGTCAATGCAAGTCAATTCTTTAACCTCTATTAATGCTTTTACATAGGTTACTTGTCACATCCCAAACTCGATGGTATGTGACCAACACTAGGACATGAGTAATGCACGTGGCTACCAGTGCCCATAATAAGTCTGACATCATACTAAACGACAAACCACCCCATAATAGGGCTATGAGCCCATATGTTAAGCAAATCTAATATAACATTAAATTCAAATAATGCCACACTGGGCTAACCAAGATCATTATCTCAAAATATCAATATTATAAAATTGGTTTCTTCTTAACAAAATAATTCTTAACTCAGAATATAAATATAATACAACTGATAATTAAACAAAATATGGGTAATAGAGGTAACATTGCAGAGTTTTAGAATTATGATACAATTATAAATATCTTTTACATAATTCAGTGCTTGTAAATACAAAATATTGCCGAAAAATAAATAGTAGTTTAACTCAATTTACAATTTCCTTTACAAGCTCATTCCACAACCTGAAAAGATAAGTTGAACAGGAACAAGTATTCGACTCAATGAATGATACCAACTAATGTATTAAACCGGTGTTCTATAAACATGTAACTAATGTTTATGTCAGTGCAACGTCTCACAGAGGCAGACAAATCACACAAGCAAACAAGGATGAGATCCAGTCCACAGTACCATACTAAATCTCAATATGGGGAGCCGATCCCCCAATACTGGCTCTCTTAATCTAATAATCAATCTCTTATACCTAATGGGCTCGGCCGTCACTGGTCTGTACCACGCAGCTCTAACCCGACTGGCAGCGGCCTTGGCGATGAGCATGCCCAGCCAGCATCGACCAGTCATAGCTCATCTTCTCAATCTCATCATAATCATAATCATATACATGATTCCTAAGTGGTACAGTATCCTCCTAATCCCCATCCGTCAACCACAATCATTATGCAATAACAAAATATCGATTCATCAACCACATTCAAATGTTAACATGTATCTATGCAGTAATAATGCATAATATATATATATATATATATATATACACACACACACACACACACACAGACAGTAAATGCAGATGCATGAAAAGAAAGTTTAATACATTAGAGAGTATCACTCACCTAGCTAATGACTCATCGAACCAACTATCCTCGAAGTGCTATCTTTGATGATAGAAAGATACCAGAGACATGACTTTGAATAATAAATGATATTATTAGAATATGAATGACTCACTTATCAAGACATAACTAAAAGACCATTGAGATTTTTGCTGGAATTTTGGCATAATCTCTCCTAAACTCGGACATTACACAAACTCAATAGAAACATAGCACTTCTAAAATAATCTCAACAATCAACACAATCTAATATAATACCAGCAACCCCTCCTAGGTCCTCCCACCTTATAATCATCAACATAACTCAACAATCAATTAACAACAAGCATAACCAAAATCATAACATCATCAATTACTAATTAAATCTAATAACATAATTCAAAATATATAAAAATCAACAAATTTGGATCTGCCCTTGCAAATTTTGATCAAATGAACATCGAGAATCACCCAGGAATGAAAAACAGAGCTATTTGATATGTCCCACTCGTTGCCGCTGGAGTGTTACTGGCTGGCCATGCGTCACCACTGCTGGTGGCGGATCCAGACGATCTTCACACCAATAGGTTTGCCTCGACGCCAGGAGCTCAGAAATAGCCACCACACGCTGTACTTTCACCAGAAAATGCCTTTAAAGTTTCAACCTCAAATACTCTGATCTCCTCTTCTAGTGGCTAATCAGAGGCATGGTAGGTACCAAATGAAAGCCCTTGTCACCAGGAGTCGAAAAAGACCGACCTCATTGAATTTTGCAGTCGAAACCTGCATTTGAAGTTTCAACTCCGTCGAAGCTTCTTTCTTCACTACGCCATCGTCCATCGCTCGATCATGGTGTCACCGCTTCATCTGAGATCGTTAAACAGTGGGCTAGCTGCTAGAGGTGGTAGTGCAGCCCACTGTCAGCCGGACGAGGCTCTCTGGCAACCACAACCTCCATCCCTCTCTCTCTCTCTCTCTTCCCGTTCCATTCTGCTTCCAATTCCAACCATCTGATTGGTTGGACTATTTCTTCAGCCAATAAGATGAGCACCAATCCCCTCTCCCTTTTATTTAAAACATATACATGTATATATATAACAACTTATGTTATAATAATAATAATAATAATAATAATAATAATAATAATAATAATAATAATAATAATAATAATAATAATAATAATAATAATAATAAACCTTTATTAATAAATAATTAATCCCTATAAAATTTTCATAATTGTAAGATAAACTCCAATTAAATATTTTCATAAATCATTAAATAAATATTCTTAACTTTGAAATCTCAAAAAATACTAAAATTATTGTATAATTAACTTAACTTATAATTAAATATAATTTAGAATATTAAAATATTAATACAATAAAATATTACTTCAATTTATGCTTTAATAAAGAAAATAATAAAATAATATAATTCTATACAAAAATTGGATTTTATAAAATAAATAGAAATTCAGGGTATTACATTACTAGGGCTGGCCATTTTAAAAAAGTCAAATACACCTCTATCTCCACAAAACTACCACCACAATACACTTTGTTTTGCTCTACTGCATCCCAAAAAAAAAAAACTCCCCAAAAATACACATGCAATATATGCCTGCTATAAAAAACGAAACACAAAACAAGAATTTTTATACATGCCTGCTATAAAAAAAGAAACACAAAACAAGAATTTTTACTCATAAAACCAAGCCAAAACAGATTTTATCGCCTATTTGGAAAAAATTAGACAGAAATGGAGAAGAGAGAATAGATATAATTAATCTATAGTGTCTTAAATTGTCATTTTGGACAAATTCAATAGACGATTGACCCCTTTTTTTTTTGCAACAATCACCATCCAATTCATTCAATAAACTTGATTTAGTGAAAAATGCCCAATTTTCTTTGAACTTTAGCTAAACCCTAAGCAAAATCCCCAACTGAATGTAATTAATATTTTACTGTTGATTTTCATCTCCAAGAATTAAGGGCATAATCAACTTTTTATTTGCTTTTTTTTCCACGTATTTCAATTTTTTAGTATTTAACTAAAATTTTATGCCACTGTGAACCCTTAATTTTGCATCTTCCAATATGCATTCAAACTTTAGAAGCATGTAGACTCGGTGAACAAACCTCTAAAAGCCAAAAACTCTCAAAATAGAAAAATCAAAATATTTTTTTTTGACATGTGAACCCTTTCAAATCATCCAAGACTAGGTAACGAATATAACACAACTCGAATTGTGTAAAACGGACAAGAAACGAACAAGAACAGGTGAAAACGGGTAAAACGGATGGAAGAAGGGCTGGTTGTCGCATAGCCCTGTGAGCAGCTTAAACTCCTCTGTGGCACTCAGAGCGTATTTCTGAATCCCACATTGAAAATTTGTGTTTTCTATGCTTCAACCTCCTCTTATATACAGAGGATCTCTCCACACTTCAAGACATCAACTTCTAGAGCTTGAAAAACATTACTTCAAGCAAACCACTTTGCATTTGCTCTTTGCTTTGCAAAGCAAGTTGGGAAGTTTCTCCTTGATTCCTACCCGACTAGTTTAAGACTTTTTGCCCACCTGTTCGAGGTAAATCTCTTGCCTAAGGCTTATGTTTGCCGCATAAAGCTAGCCGCCGCCCGCCATCCGAGGCCAGCCACCACTCGCAGTCCGAGGCTATCCACTGTCCCCTGCCATCCAAAGCTAGCTGCCACCCGCCATTTGCCATCCTAAGCCAGCTACCACTTGCCATCCGAAGTTAGTTGTTGCTCGCCATCCGAGGTAAACTTCTTTTCCTTTAATTCTCTTTTGTCTAAATTTTCTTGCCTCTTTTAGTTAGCTGATTAAATTGATTAATCTAGGTTGTTAGCTAATCAACTCGGTAATCAAATTAAATTAATTAATTAACTCAACCTTGTTTTAATCAATCAATCAAAATATAATAAAGTGGTTAGGCTAAACTAACCCCTTCGCAAGAAAGGAAAACTGCGTGGGTTTTGATTCCCATTCAAAGGGATAGGTAAGCATGCTTAGTTTAGGCATCGAAACTAATTAAAACTAACCAATTTTCCCCCTATCACCTTATTCACTTACTCTTATTTTGTTTCCTTTACTTTGTTATTAGGTTTAGTTTAAGGAATGTGTGACTTTCATAAAACCCATAAAGACTAGAGGAGGTATCCCCTATGTTTGGGTTTCATTTGTAATGTCAACCTTTGTTTAAACTATTACATGTATTTATTTTATTGTTGAAATAAATGTTCATGCATATTATAAATTGTTCATGCATTTTAGTTTGTTCGTGAAATATATTTTAAGTCACTCTTATATTAATTGATCAAACTTATTTTATTAAAATAATCTAAAAACCTAGTTTCTGAATCCTCTTTAGTTTCGAGACTAGTATCTTTTCCCTTTGGGAAATAATTTGAGTCAAATGAGTTTTTTTCCTTATATTTTCCCAAATAAAAATAAATTAAGGTGGTCACTCCAAGAAATAATTTTCAAACCTATCAAAGATAAGTCCGATGGCTTCCTCGTAAGTTCTTTCCCAAATGAGCATTTCGATTCCTTTTAGCAGATTGAACTGATGCTCGGGCGAAATCTCACAACCACGTCAGAAAAAAATTGGTGTAACTAGAAATAACACCTTATTGTAATTTTTTAATAGGTTCATATATTAAATTGTAACTTTTACAAATTCAAACACTGAATTATAAAATTTTGCCAAGTTGGAATACCAAAATAGACATTTTACCTTATAAAAACATTAGACATTAATGTTGATTAAAATGTAATATATTATCTCCATTCCAAAAAGATTATTTGTCCCTCTGTCCCGTTTTATCTAGGATATTTTCTTTTTGGAATGTCATAAAAAATATCATATTTTTATTTTTAATACTTTTTTACCCTTTATACTTATTTTATTATTGGATATTAATTTAATTTTTCAAGAACATAAAATTTAATTATATTTGATAAAGAGTATAAAAGAAAAAATAAAATATTAAACTTTGTGAAAAAATATATTACAAACAAAATAGGACAGAGATAGTGCTTTTTTTTTTTTTTTAATACAAAGATTAAGAATACAATCAATAAAATAATTTATATTTTAAGACATTTAATGCATCTTAATAAGGGTAAAGATGAAAAATGGAATAATAAGTAATACTAGTAATAAAACTGTGCAATATTTTTTGGATATTCAAAAAAAAAGTGTGATAATCTTTTTGCGGCGAATATAATATTAAATAAATAACTAGAAACTAACCCGCGCGTTATTGCGGAATTATTCATTTCATTGATCGTAAATTCATATAAACAAATAATAAGTGAAAATATAATTTTTCAAGATGCTATATATTTAAATTAAAAATATATCAGACAATTGTATAATAAAACTAAATTATATCATTCCATTATATACAGTTATATGCAAAAAATTAAAAAAAAATTACTGATAATGAAAAACTCATATTGAAAAATTACTTGGAGAAAAAGAAATATATATGGGGATAAATAAACTCTTCACATTGTACCAGATTAAAATAAGACAAAAGGTTTCCTTTAAGACTTTGGTCCATCTATAATTAAAATAAAGAGCGAAAATCTATGAACAGAGAAGCTCACATTATTTTCTTGCCTATTACAATTAAATATGAAAAATAGTACATTCAAATAAATCTCGGATATTATCAAATTGTAGGAATAAAAATATGATTATAACCTAATTAAGTTCAACAACATCATTTGAAAGTCAAAATATGCATTTAAAATCACTTGATACCTTATCCATTACTATAAGAACTTTTTCTTTTGCTTCTTTCTCTGTTTCAAAAAATTTGGAATTTTCATTATCAATGCAACTCTTCAAATCTCTAGAAAATATAAAAAACAAACAAAAATATCAAAGAAATTTTTTTTCTCATTTTGCACTAACTAAATGGAATAAAAAAAAATAATAAAAAAAAGACATTGATTTGTAAAAGGATGGATTTTCATATTCTTTCTTACCTGGTATTAAGACTTTCATTGAATAGAAAATTAAAAAGTTTAAACTTTTGTGAGGTGTTGAACAAATCATATATTTCGTTGTCTTTACCAAAACAATCAGAAAGGATTTCCATTGATATAAATTTGCATTTAGAGACACATTTTCCAAGTACTTTCAACCAAGAATTTTGGTTATTTGCTGGACATAGAGCTTGACATTTGAAAAATTAAAAATATAGATTATCATTATACATACACACAAAAGCAAAAACAGTTGAGAGCAAATATAAATCATATAAAAACCATCTTTATAACATGGATATAGATAAATAACATAATTTTACAAAAGAACAATTAATTTTATAATTGATAATTGAAAACATTTGAATTAGTTATTTTTGTAAAATTATAATTTTTTCATACAACTAAAATTTATGTGAACTAAAATTTAATAGATGGATTGGGTGAGCAGCTCAAATTATTGAACACTATGCCGGGTATAAGGAGGATTAATTTGGATATTTACAATTAGTGCAAGGCATTCATTTATCCATATTTATATATTGCTTTTGTTATTGTCTTTTAATCAAAATTCTAATAAGAGTTTCCATTTTATTAATAAATTAAAATTTGAAATTTTTACTTACAAAAGAATGTAATTCATATAAATATAGAAAATACCTTTGGATTAAAAGTTTTAAGAGACTTAGAATCCTAAATATGTTTTGGATAATGAAATCCAATTTAGATATTTGTATAAATTTAAATTAATAAATTTAAATAATTGTTAAGATAATTGATTTATTCTTTTTAAATAATGAAATTTAATTTAAATATTTCAATAAATTTAATTTAATTAAATAAATTAATTTAGATATTTGATTAAATTTAATTTAATAAATTAATATTTGATTAAAAATTTATTTATGTTTTCTAGTTGCGACACGTAACAGCTTCAATCAATCAGTATCTACTGATTTAGTATATAACAATAGATATTATATATATCAATTTTTAAATATAATATAATAAAAAAATATTATATTATACATTAAAGTTTAAGTGTTCTAAACTTAAATAAAATCTAAAAAAAACAAACAATAATTTTTTTTATTTAACTAAAATTACTATGAATTAAGATTCAAGAATATGGTGTGTATATATATATATATTATCCAACTTGTATTGAATTTTATACTTATTTTACTTGTATTATCTAATCATGACAATTACTTTTAATGAAATAATAATGATATTATTATTAATTAGCAACAACAAAATTCACTTTACCCAAAACCATGTATTTGAGACACCCAATAAAAAAGAAATGAAGAAAAATCAAAAGAAATAATCATTCAAAAACTTCTTTTCTCAATTTTGAGCTAAATGATCATTTGATAGAATGCATAAAGTAACAACTTAAAAAGTTAGACCTAAGACATTCCACGACCCAAATCAAATCTATCAACATTAGTTTTCGTTGGTATTAATATATCATAGCAAATTGAAAAGAATCTATATACAGTGTATAAAGTTGGAAATTGGATGAACGGTAATATTTCAATTGATTTTGGCCTGTGATTTTACCCATGAGCCCCTGACTTTTCTCTTAATTTTTTTATACAAAACGGTGTCGTCCTATGGATTTGAAGAGTCAATGCTAGCCCCTACACTGCCTCTAATTGACCCCTGTATTTGCCGCTAAATTAAAGTAATGATAAATAAAATAATATAAAAATATCTAAGCTAATTTGACCCCTAAAAAAATCCCTAAGCTGTCCCCTAAATGCCCCCTACACTGCCTCCTAATTGACTTCTATATTTGTCCCCAAAGAAGAGACAATCCAATTATTAACCTCTCCTATAAGTACCCAAAACTGCATGCCTTCACTGCCCATTTTACCTGATCGAACCTCATTAAAAGACAACTAAAGGCAACTCGACTTGAAGTTGAAAATAAGATTCAATCTCTTATTAAAAAGGTAAGTAATTTTAATGAATTCCACTCACATTTCATTTTTATATAAATGTTTCATTTTCTATTCCAATTAAATTTATTAATATCAATATTTTTTGTCTCATTTGATTGCCTATTTTTGTAGTGTGAAGACTATCGAGTTTTTTTTTTTTTTTTTTTTTTTTTTAAAAGAACTAACTTGTGCTTTTGTTATCACTTTTTAATTATTATTATTTCTTATGATTGATGGGTGATATTCTCATACTACTCTGTGCAAAAAAAAAAAAAAAAAAAAAATCTCTTATATATATATACTATTCAATCTCAACATATTATGTTTAAAGAAAAGAAGCTAAACTAGGGGATTTTTTTTTAATATTTTAACTTTGTAATTTATTTGCTTATTACTATATTAATTGTTATATTGTTTCTTGATTGCCATGCTGTCTTTTTGCTTTTGATATTTTTTTTTATAAAATTTGCTTTTGTATTTTTAATATGTAATTTATTTGCCTATTATTGGATTAAATATTATAATTTTTAATTTTATCTCTCTTATGCCTCTCTTTTTGGACTTTGATTTTTATGACATTATTTGTTTGTGATATTTTCCATATGTGTGAAAAAATGATGAATGTTTCAATTGTTTATTCCGTTGCCAATCATATATTAAAATTTCTTTAAAATTTTTATTTTTTTTTTCTAATGAATTTTATTTTGATGCCAGGTTAGCTCATGAAATACTTCTAAAATTTGTAAGTGCATATTTTATTTATACTTCCTGCGTTGAATCCTTTTCTTTTTTTATATTTTTGAATGTTTATTTGTTATTTATTGTATTTTTGATTTTGTGTTTAGATTAAATTATGGCTTCTTTTGAGAGCAGTGTCGCAAATAGCTTTAATTTATATGGTGTTCCTGTTGGAATTGACTATACACTCACAGGTATTAAATTATTTGTATGATTTATGTTATAGTTATTAGCTACTTAAAATTAAAACAAGTGTCATTAAATTAATAGTTTCTATCTGTAGATGGTTTCTGAATCATTCAATAATATTCAAGAAAACTCTCAGAACAATAATAGCTCCATTTTAGGTGCGCTTTTGGAAGAAAATTTAATTGATGTTGATATTAGTGACTCAACAAATTACAAAGGTAATTATTTTATATTTAGGAATTAAAATAAATATAGCATTTATTCACTCTAATGTTCATTTTAGCTTATGCCATAAAATTTTCAGATTTGGCTACTATACTAGAAATACCTCCGATGCAACACAAACGAAGACGAGTTATATCTTCTTCTTTCTCACAGACCAATGTTTTGTCAACTACCCAAAGTATGAACTTATGCTTTTTGAATCTACATATATTGTGTGTCTTTTTTTTTCCCCTAATTAATATTTTATTTTTCCATCGGTCATTATCTTCAAAAATCATATTTAGGCTTTCCAGACAGAGAGTGTCCATATTGTGGATCACTGCATTGGTTAGCTGAATGCATAAGCGACCACAGTAATAAAGGGCATAAAATCTTTGCCCTTTGTTGCAAAAAAGGAAAAATAAAATTACCATTTCTTAAAAATACACTGCCATTTCTTGATAGTTTGTTAACACATAATTGAGGGCCCATATCTTCAAAATTCATAGAATATATAAGAATTTACAACTCTATGTTTGCTTTTACGTCACTTGGAGGAAAAATAGATTGGGAAATAAATAAAAAACCTAGTCCTTTTGTCTTCAGATTATGCGGCCAAAATCATCATTTGATTGGTTCATTATTGTCTCTTGATGGAGAAAAACCTAAATTTGCTTAGCTATAAATATTTGATACAGAAAATGAAGTTAGTAATAGAATGTCTTCATTTTTAATGGATGAATCACACAAATCTTTAAATGAAGTGATTGTCTTTGGTCTTATTCAAATGTTTGATAAATGTAATGAAATAGTAAAATCTTTTAGAATGGCACGAGATAGATTTAAAGATAATGAGTTTTTGCCAATGAAATTAAGATTAATCAGAAGAAGAAATAAAGATAGTTTGCAATATAGCCTTCCATCATCTTCTGAGATAGCTGGTTTAAAAGTGGGAGATTTGGGTTTATTTGATAAAGAAAGAGATATTATAGTTGAACATAAATCAGGAACGTTAAAATGAATTAGTATCTTGCATCCAAGTCTTATGTCAATGCAATATCCAATATTATTTCTTTATGGTGAAGATGGATATAGAACAGATATTGAATATGCAATTACATATCGAAATTATTCTTCTTCTAGAAAATATGTTACAATGCGTGAATATTATACTTATAGATTACAACAACGTCATAATAAAGGAACAACATTGTTAAGAGGAGGCCACTTATTCCAGCAATATGTAGTAGATGTCTTTTCCTGTGTAGATGAAGAAAGGTTAGATTTCATTAGACGTAATAAAAAAGAATTGAGATTAGAGATATATATAGGAATAAAAAATGATGTATGTCATGGTAATATTAATTCTAATAACATAGGAAAATCAGTTATAATATTACCTTCTAGCTATACAAGTAGTCCGAGATATATGATTGAGCATTATCATGATGCTATCGCAATATGTAAATTTTATGGTCATCCAGATTTATCTATAACATTTACATGTAATCCATTATGGCTTGAAATTCAACGAATGCTAAATTATATTCCTGGTCAAAGACATGAGAACAGACCCAACATTATAAGTCGTGTTTTTAGAGTTAAAGTTAAAAATTTAATTGATGATATTAAAAAACATGAACATTTTGGTAAAGTTATTGCATTATTATACACTGTAGTTTCAAAAAAAGGGATTACCTCATATTTATTGTTTAGTGTGGCTACATAAAGATGATAAGCCAAGTACACCTTCTGCCATTAATTCCACGATAATAGCTGAATTGCCATCTAGAGATGTAGATTTCAAAGCATATCAAATAGTTTCTAAATTTATGATTCATGGCCCCTGTGGTATTATTTATCTTTCATCTCTGTGTATGAAAAATAACAAATGCTCGAAATTTTTTCCTAAAAAATATCAAGAAGAAACAACTATTGATGATAATGGTTTTGCTGTGTATAGACATAGGAGTGATGGTAATTTTGTTATAAGAAATAATGAAAAAATTGATAACATATTTATTGTTCCTTACAATAAAGAATTGGTATGCAAATACGAAGCTCATATTTATGCTGAATATTGTTGTACGTCTACCATGGTAAAATATTTATTTTAATATATTAATAAAGGGATTGATAGAATTCGTGCAATTATTGAAAATTATGGAAAAGATACTAAACAATATGATAATAATGAAGGCCCTATTGTTGATGAAATAGAGACCTACTTGGATTGTCGATATATTTCGCCATGTGAGTCAGTGTGGAAATTGTTTGAGTTTCCAATACATTATAGAGAGCCAGCAGTTGAAAAATTAATAATACATTTACAATACATGAATAAGATTTTATTTCGACCATTTGATAATTTAAATTATATTGCAAATAATTCAACTTTTGAACGTACTATGTTTACTGAATGGATGTATATGAATACTTTATATAAAGATGCTAGAACTCTTACATATGTTGAGTTTCCGACTAAATGGGTATGGCAAAATAAGGAAAAAATATGGACTAGACGAAAAAAAGGATTTTGTATTGGTAGAATAGCTTACATACATCCCAGCTCCGGTGAACTTTATTATTTAAGAATGCTTTTAAATATAGTTAAAGGACCTAAAAATTATCAAGATATTAGAACTGTCAATGGAATTTTGCATCCTACTTTTCAATCTGCATGTAATGCATATGGTTTAATAGGAAATGATATTGAGTGGATTAATACTACGGAATAAGCTATTTTATGTGCATCATCTTTTGAATTACGTCATTTATTTATAGTTCTTATATTATTTTGTGAAGTTGGAGAACCGAATAAACTTTTAGATTTATTTTGGAGGCATTTTTCTGATGATATTAAATACAAATTACATAATACTTTAGAGATACCACTTGCATCTATTTTTGATCATTATTTAAAAAATAGAGTTTTGCTTGAACTTGAAAATTTTTTTAATAAAAATTCATCTTCTTTGACAATTCGTAATTTACCCTTGCCTGATCAATCATTAATTGGTGACATTAATAATAGATTACTAATTGAAGAATTAAATTATAATATTCTTGAATTAAAATATAAACATGATTGTTTTGTTAAAATGTGGCCTAATATTGGGCTACCTATAAAGCCCAAATAATAATTAAATAGCTAATTAATCTTGACCGTTCATTTGGTTATGTGATGGACGTACCAGATTAAGTTGTAACAATTATAAATTGGTCATCTCTCTACCCATTAGAGTTTACATACATACATACATACTAACAAAAGGGTTATTCCATCAATTAAGCCGTTGTAAACAAAAGGGTTAAAGGAGAGGAATTAGTTTATTCTTAAAATTTGCATTATGTCAATCGCATTAAATTCTTCAGATATGTATTTTAATTTTAATTATGAGAATTATATGTTCAAAATCCTTAACAATTAATTATTGGGATCAATTAATTGTTTCCCATAAACTTTTACATGTGGTATCAAAACATAATTTTGGACATATAATTTCTCCGTTTATATTCACAAAGTATTATTATTCTCTCTTGAATTTTGGCCAAACTACCTTATTAATGTTTATTATTCAAAAAAAAAATCGGTGGCCAAACGGCTTTTGAAGTTCACGATTTTGAAAAAATTTGAAGTTTTGAATTCAGTGGCCCTATATAGTTTTGAAGTTCACTATTCGAAAAAAAAAATGAAATTTTAAAGTTTACGATTCGTGGCCATACTATTAAAATAATGAAATAATGGTATGTTTTGATTATCCACCATGTATAATTCGGTTATTAAAGTTTTCAATAACCAAATTATTTCATTAATGTTTATTAAATATATAAAATTGCAATTGATGTTTTGATTTGATTATTAAATTGATGATATTATTTTGGTCATTATTCATAATGTTTATTAAATTGATGGTTTCGGTTGTTTATGTTTATTAAATATATAATGTTTAATGTTTATTAATGTTCATGGTTTCGGTTGTTTGAATATTTGAATTCAGTGACCATGATTATTTTAATGTTTGAATTAATGATATACATGTTATTGGATAATTGACATAAGGAATTTGATTGATATGCATATTAGTTTTGTGTATATATAAAGAATAATGTAATTTTTTGATTGCATTTATATATGAAGTTCCGCATTATTATTTTATATAAATGCATATCATTAAAATAAAGTTTTAATTTATGCATGAAATTTATGAATATTGTTTGTTAGTCACCAAAGTGGCCAAAATATAATGATAACATGCATAAATAAATTAATTATCCATAATGTTTAATGAAATGTCTGTGGGTAAATAAAGTTAATGATAAATTAATGTTTAATATTTCATAGCCTTCTAATTCACCCAAAGGTGAGTTTAATTATTGTATGAAATATTAAACATAATGAGAGTAAATTAATATTTTGGTCAATATATTTGTACATCCAAAGATGATAAATATGTATTTGATTTGAAATATTTATTTACTTGTAATTGATTATCATTGGCATTTTAAATTATGATAATATATTATAGTATCCACCCAAAGGGGAACTATAATGTATTTAATGTTTATTTATTTTGAATCCATAATGAATTTGTTATAATGTGAGCATTTTATGTGTAATTTTGCAGCTATTTCTCTTCATTCATAAGCTTCGTCTGTTACCGTTTTCAATGGTTTGAATTTCTCTGAATGGAGTAAACAAGTCAATTTTCACTTAGGTGTTTTGGATCTTGACTTGGCACTATTCGAGGATCAACCTCCTGCTCTTACGAAGGAAAGTAGTGAGGAAGAGAAATTATACCACAAGGCATGGGAACGGTCTAATAAATTAAGCCTTATGTTCATGCGAATGACTATTGCCAACAACATTAAGATAACTATTCCACAAACTGAAAGTGTAAGACAATACTTGAAATTTGTGGAAGAACGATTTCGTTCTGCAGACAAATCACTTGCTAGTACCCTTATGGCATAACTCATGACCATGAAGTATACTGGGTCGCGAAGTATGCATGACCACATTATTGAAATGACTAATATTGCAGCAAGGTTAAAGACATTGGGAATGATAGTAGATGACTCATTTATGGTACAGTTCATTTTGAATTCCCTACCTCCTGAGTATGGACCTTTTCAAATTAACTATAACACTATGAAGGAAAAGTGGGATGTTAATGAATTGTCTAGTAAGCTTACTCAAGAGGAAGCAAGATTGAAGAAACAAGTGAGTCACACTGTCAACCTAATGTATCAAGAAGCTGTAAAGGACTGAAAGTGAAAGCCAACAAGTTTAAGAAAAGGAAGTCGCCTGCTAATACTTCATAGGCGAGTCAAAAGGAACAAAAGGCAGACAAATGCAAGTTCTGTAAGAAAGTCGGACACTGGCAAAAAGATTGCCAGAAACGTAAAGCTTGGTTCGAAAAGAAAGGTAAATATTACATTTCTGTATGTTTCGAATCAAACTTATCTGAAGTTCCTTTGAATTCTTGGTGGCTTGATACTGCTGCTACAACTCATATTTCCAACACTATGCAGGAATTTCTTACGATCCGAACCATAAAAGCAAATAATAATTTTCTCTTTATGGGAAACCGTATGAAGGCTCCAATTGAAGGCATAAGGACTTATCGATTAATTTTAAGTTCTGGTTATCAACTAGATCTTTTAGAAACTCTTTATGTACCTTCAATTTCTAGGAACCTAGTTTTTGTTCCAAAACTTGATGTTATTGGTTTTAAAGGAGATTTTGGACATAGTTGTTTCAATTTATTTAAGAACACTTTATGTATTGGTTCTGCTGTTCTTACTGATAGTTTTTATAAATTGAAACTTAATGACAAATTTGCTAAATCCTTGCTTGTTGTTCATAATAATGTTGGAATTAAACGTAGTGCTGTGAATGAAAATTCTGCTTTACTTGTGGCATAAACGTTTAGGTCATGTATTCAAAGAAAGATTAGAAAGATTAGTAAAGAATGAGATTCTTCTGGATCTAGATTTTATTGATCTAAGTGTATGTGTGGATTACATAAAGGGAAAGCAAACCAGACATAATAAGAAAGGAGCCACAAGAAGCACTCAGCTTCTTGAAATCATACACACTGATATTTGTGGACCTTTTGATGCTCCTTCTTTTGGTGGATAAAAGTATTTCATCACATTTATTGATGATTTTTCACGTTATGGTTATGTTTATTTGCTTAAAGAAAAATCTCAAGCATTAGATGCCCTTGAGATATATATAACTGAGGTTGAAAGGCAATTAGACAAAAGGGTAAAAATCATAAGATCTTATAGAGGTGGTGAATACTATGGGAAATATGATGAGTCAGGACAATGTCCAGGTCTATTTGCAAAATTCCTCAAAAAACATGGCATATGTGCACAGTATACTATGCTAGGTACACCTTAACAAAATGGTATGGCAGAAAGGAAAAATATGACATTAATGGATATGGTTAGGAGTATGATGAGTAACTCCTCATTACCTAAATCCTCGTGGATGTATGCCCTTAAAACTGCAATGTATCTGATGAATAGGGTCCCTAGTAAGGCAGTTCCAAAAACTCCTTTTGAACTGTGGACTGGAAGGAGACCTAGCTTAAGACATTTGCATGTTTGGGGTTGCTCAGCAGAGGCAAGAATCTATAATCCACATGAAAAGAAATTAGATTCTTGAATGATAAGTGGTTACTTTATTGGTTACCCAGAGAAATCTAAAGGATTTAGGTTTTATTGTCCAAGCCATAGTCCTAGAATTGTGGAAACTGAAAATGCTAGATTCATTGAAAATGGTGAAGTTAGTGGGAGTGATGAACGATAAAATATGGATATTAAGGAAGTAAGGTTAGATGTTCCATTAACCATAAAGACTTCTTCATCCATAAATGTTCCAAATATTGTTCCAATAACTAATGAGAATCAAAATAATACTGAACAATATTTGAATGAAGGAACAAACACTAGTCCAAATATTGTTCTAGTAATTAATGAAAATACTGAACAAAATTTGAATGAAGAAACTCACTCGCAAGAAACTAACTCACAGCCAACTGTTGCATATGAATTACAAGAAATGCCTTTGAGGAGATCTCAAAGAGAAAGAAAGTCAGTCATTTTAGATGATTATGCGATTTATTTGCAAGAGTCTAATGTTGATATTGGAATCAATAAAGATCCAGTTTCTTACTCATAAGCCATAAAATGTGATGAGTCTGAAAAATGGATTGATGCCATGAAAGAAGAGTTGAAATCCATGAAAGACAATAAAGTCTGAGATCTCATTGAATTGCCATAAGGTTCTAAATGAGCTGAGTGTAAATGGGTTTTTAAAACCAAATGCGACTTAAATGGTAATATCGAACGATATAAAGCCAAACTTGTTGCCAAGGGTTATACTCAGAAAGGAGGCATCAATTATAAGGAAACTTTTTCACCTGTATCAAAGAATTACTCATTAAGAATTATAATGGCATTGGTGGCTCAATATGACTTAGAGTTACACCAAATGGATATGAAAACAGCCTTTCTTAATGGAGATCTTGAAGAGGAAGTGTTTATGGACCAACCTGAAGGTTTTTTAACAAAACGTCAATTAGTGTGTAAACTTAAGAAGTCAATATATGGGCTTAAACAAGCTTCTCGACAATGGTATCTCAAGTTTAATGATACCATAATATCTTTTGGTTTTGAAGAAAACATTGTTCATTGATGTATATACCGAAAGATCAGTGGGAGTAAGTTTATTTTTTTTTTTGGTCCTATATGTTGATGATATTTTACTTGCTGCTAATGATTTGGGTATACTGTATGAGACTAAAGATTTTCTCTTTAAGAATTTTGAAATGAAAGATATGTGAGAGGCATCCTATGTGATAGGAATTGAAATTTTTTGTGATAGATCACAAGGATTGTTAGGATTATCTTAGAAAGATTATATCGAAAGAATTTTAGAGAGATTTAACATGAACAAATGTTCAGCAGGAATAGTTCCTATCCAAAAAGGGGATAAATTTAGTCTCATGCAATGTCCAAAGAATGATGTAGAACGAAAGGAAATGGAGTCAATTTCTTATTCTTTAGTTGTGGGCAGTATAATGTATTTGCAAACTTGTACAAGACCAGATATTAGTTTCGCGGTTGGAATGTTAAGTAGATATCAAAGTAATCCAGGAATTGCCTATTAGAAAGCTGCAAAGAAAGTTTTAAGGTACCTATAAGGAACAAAAAATTATATGCTCATGTATACAAGGTCTGATCATTTAGAAGTGATTGGATGCTCGGATTCAGATTTTGCTGGATATCTTAATAGTAGAAAATTTACATTTGGTTATCTGTTTCTTTTAGCAAATGGAGCAATATCATGGAAAAGTGCTAAACAGTCTGTCATTGCTTCATCTACTATGGAAGCAGAGTTTGTGGCATGTTTTGAAGCCACAGTTCATGCTTTATGGTTGCAAAATTTTATTTCAGGACTTGGGGTTGTCAACACCATTACCAAGCCGCTGAAAATTTACTGTGATAATTCTGCTGCAGTGTTTTTCTCCAAAAATGACAAATATTCAAAAGGTGTCAAACATATGGAATTAAAGTATTTTACCGTTAACGAGGAAGTTCAAAAACAAAGAGTGTCTATTGAACATATTGCTACTGATCTGATGATTGCAGATCCGTTAACTAAGGGTTTACAGCCAAAGACATTTAAGGAACATGTACATAGAATGGGTCTTGGTTGTAACCTTGAATGATAGAAATGTTGACATTAGCACTCTGAGCTCAATTATGTATTTCTGATATTGCATTAATGATTTCCTATTACATAATGGTGTATACATTCATATTTAATATTTTAACAGGAATGTCTTTAAGACATAATGATGGACTATGATGAAATTTATTTATATCATTAATTATGGACTTAGTATGGTGGGTAGGAAATGTTGTAGTATATGAAAGGAAGTACGTTGCATAAATAATGTACAATCGCCATAACTCGCATTTATTATTTCATCATATTAAGTCACTTATGTTGAACTTACAGGATTAATTTTCGTGCACTTAAAGTTATGTTATTTAATTTTATGATTATCTTATGATTAGGCCAAGTGGGAGAATGTTAGAATGTGGCCTAATATTGGGCTACCCATAAAGCCCAAATAATAATTAAATAGCTAATTAATCTTGACCGTTCATTTGGTTATGTGATGGACGTACCAAATTAAGTTGTAACAATTATAAATTGGTCATCTCTCTATCCATTAAGGTTTACACACATACACACATACTAACAAAAGGGTTATTCCATCAATTAAGCCGTCGTAAACAAAAGGGTTAAGGGAGAAAAATCAGTTTATTCTTAAGATTTGCATTATGTCAATTGCATTAAATTCTTCAGGTATGTGTATTAATTTTAATTGTGAGAATTATATGTTCAAGATCCTTAACAATTAATTATTGGGATCAATTAATTGTTTCCCATAAACTTTTACATGTTTGATTTCAACTTTAAATAATGAACAACGTGAAGTATATGATGATATTATTTCTACTATTGAGTGTAACTATGGAGGATTATTTTTTGTCTATGAATTTGGTGGTACAAGTAAAACATATTTATATGAAGTTATTATTTCTAGACTTAGATCAGAAGGGAAAATTTTTTTAGTTGTAGCTTCATTAGGTATTTCTGCATTACTATTGTCAGGAGGTAGAACAGCTCATTCTAGATTTAAAATACCTATTAACATAAATGAATATTCAACATGTGAAATTAAAAAAAAAGGAACTCAACTAGTGCGATTAATAGAAGAAAATCACTTGATAATTTGGGATGAAGCTCCCACGAGTCATAAACATTGTTTGAAGCATTAGATAAATCATTTAGAGATATTTTATGTAATTCAAAAGAAGAAAAGTTAAATAATCTTTTTGGAGGAAAGATTCTTTTATTAGGAGGTGATTTTAGACAAATTTTGCTAGTTGTAGTTAATAGTAATAAAGAAGATATTATAAATGCATCAATAACAAAATCCTATTTATGGAAATTTTTTAAGGTATATAAACTAACTATCAACATGCGTCTTACATCAATGTCAAATAATAATAATGATGATAATGAACTTATTAATTTTTCCAAATGGATATTGTCAATCGGAGATGGGACTGCACGTACAGAAAAAATTATAAAAAATGATGCCGAAAATAATTGGGTTAGAATTCCAGATAATTTATTTGTGAAAAATACTATTGACCCAGTAAAACAAGTAATTAATGAAACATATTCTAATTTTGTACATAATTATGCTGATCATTTATATATTAAGAATAGAGCTATTATAACGTCTATAAATGAAATTGTTGATATTGTTAATAAAGAAATAATTAATTTAGTACCTGAGAAAGAAAAAATATATTATAGTTCAGATTCAATATGTAGAACATCAAATGGTGTAGATGAATTAGAAGTTCTTTATCTAGTCAAATTTTTAAATTCCTTAAATTTTAATGGCTTCCCTCAACATGAGTTAAAATTAAAGAAAAATATTCCTGTTATGTTACTCCGAAATATTAATCCTAGCATTGGTTTGTGCAATGGTGTAAGATTGATGATAACTAATCTTGGAATAAAGGTTATAAAAGCTATAATAATAACTGGATCGCATTGTGGAGAAAAAGTGTATATACCTCGAATTGTTATTTCATACAATGAAAATAAATTTTCTTTTATTTTAAAAAAAAGACAATTCCCAATAAGAATTTGCTATTGCATGACAATAAATAAAAGTCAAGAACAAACACTTAAACAAGTTGGCTTATATTTACATGACCATATTTTCTGTCATGGCCAATTGTATGTTGGCTTATCTAGAGTGACTTCACATAAAAACTTACGGATAATAATAAAAAACAATAAATCAGATATTAATGATGAAATCTAGATTGTACTAAAAATATTATATATACTGAAATTTTTGATGATTTGTTTTCTAATATTTAGTGTACGGATGTAATTTTTCAAATTTGATTTTTTTACATATTGATTTCAGAAGTATGTTATATACATTATTTTTTGAAATATTGCATTTTTAAAAGTATTTCATGTTCAATAGATTTTATAAGCCAAGCCATTTTAATCGGAACTGTGGAAGAAGCAAATATTAGTAGTACAATTGAAAAAAAAAAAAAAAAAAGACTGAATTCAAATTAAAAATTCCAGATATAAGCATATTTTAAAAAATTATTTTTATATTTCTTTGATGTTTATAATTTTCATGTATAGCAGTTGTAATTTTTCTGTAAATTAGCTCTTTAATTTCCCAAATCTAAAATTTTTGCTCAAGACCTGAATGGTTTCATTATTGTTGCTTTTTTATCTATGATTGTAAAGAAATTTAATGGCATGTTCTAATTTTCCTTTAATTTGATTAATTTTTTTTTATAGATTTATGCATATATTAACATTTTCCCCCTCAATTGCCGAGTTTAATATAGATGGAATACAAGCTAATAATTCTTTGGCAACAAAATTTTTTGTTAATTTATAAATACCTGAAGTTCATGGTTTTGCACAAAAGTAACTCATAGTTGAGCCAGTTGAACAGATTGTCAAACTTCAATTGGAAAATGTGCATTTTTGTGATATTGAAGCTTAGAAAAACATCAACAGATGAACAATTAAAGAGTTATTACCCCTTGATATTCATTTTGATAAGGTATATTTCCTTCATTATTTTTTTTACGCATCAATTTTTTTCATAACTACATGTAGTAAATGCTTTACATGTTCTTTGTTTTCATGTGCAGAGCATAAAATTCACCTCCAAAGCAACCATAAAAAATGTTGATGTATCATCTGTTTGGTTGCTTAGAGCATGCCCATAACGCAAAAGTGATGTCCAAAATTACAAAGAGCAAGTTTGGTCCAATAGTTGTGGAACATTGAAGATCCTCTAATTCATTGGTATTTTCTTTTACAATAATTTTTCACTGATATATTTAATTCCTTTGTTTATAATTAATGTATAATTAATATGTTTAAGCACAAAATAGATGTTGTTGTGCAGGATGAAACATGATGTACAACATTCCTTATATTCAGTCATGTAGCATTTGACTTTATTGGTTTGCCTATGAGTAATTTAGTCCAGAGCCATAAAGATAAATTTTCCTTCTCTCCACTGATGACCAGAATTTTTGGAATGCAAAGATTTTTCAAGTTGTCCTCAATACTAAATAGATGATTCTTATGATTTGTCTTTTAAAATGATTCATATTTTTAAAGAGGAGGATACTCGAAATTTACTTTTGACGATTCACGTGAAATTTCATAATGGCAAGCTCAACATTGCTTAAAAAAAATGTGAAAAGAACTCTTAATTTTTCCAATGGAGTAGAAAAGCATTCAACATCAACATCAAAGTATTCCCAGGCAACTAAAATTGTTGCACCACCAATTTCAACTAATGAATTACTGTCCAACTTATATATCGGTTATTGGCTTACTAAAATATAAGATAATAACATTAAATTTAGATTTTAAACTTAAAATTAAAAAAAAAATCATATTATTAAGCTCACAGCATCACGCGGGCAATCCTGCTAGTTTCACATGATTGGCATTGTGCATGTAAATTTTATAATTTTATGAAAAAAATAAAATTTAGAGAAAAATTGAAGAAGAAGAGAAATAAGAGGTGCACAAAATTTTGAGAGATTAATAAAATAAAATATTAATTTATTTTAATTATATGATATTATTAGCAATTGTCTTAGTCATTTAAAAAAAAAAAAAAAACCTACTGTCTTAATCTAGCGTTAAGATAAGGACTACACAAAAATTAACTAAATCGACTAAACCAAATCAATTTAATTCAATTCAAATAAAAAAATTATGGTTTAAATTGTTTTACGGTTGGTTATAATTTTAAAATTTTTATGAATCAAATTGTTAATTTAAATTTGGTTTAAGAAAATGAAAATCTAATTAAACTGAACTATATTAATAATATGATAAAACTATATATTTTTTAGTTATGTACTTTACTAATATGTAAATTATACTTTAAATTTTCTAAAAGTTAAAGATATCTATTAATTTTTATGTTTTAAAGGATTTTTATGTTGTTACTTTAATACCTAATAATTTTTTAGGAGATATTTTATTTTAATTTTTTTTATTATTATACTATGAAATTTCGAACGCACAATTTGAAATTTGTATTTTTTATAATATTAATAAAGTTGTTGATTGTTTATCTTGTAATATGATTTTATTTTACTATTTATTAAATTTATATGATCTTTTTATATTACATTTTTATATTATTATTAAAAATCAATTAATTTTATTAATTTACTCTAAATCGACCAAACTAAGCTATAAAAGCTTAGCGTATGGGTTAATGTCAGGGTTCGAATATTGCTATCTCCTTCAGAACAGAAAAATAAAAATAAAAATACCAGGTGTTCAATGTCAAAACGAAAATCAAACCAAATCAGCCTCAGGTAGTTTCCTCTTCTTCTACCCTTTTTGTTGCTTAATTGGATTGTCTCTACTCTCTCTATCAATCAAAATTTTGATCATTCTATGGAATTTTGATGTTTGATATCGTCATTTTCTTGGCTTCTCTACTAATCTAATGTGCCCTTAAAATTAATCTATTTCCCTCCATCAATTAAACAGTAATAATACCCTTTCGTTTGTTAGTTTTTATTTATTTATTTAATTTAATTTAAGTTAAATTATCAAAACCCCAAAATGCACACCATTAAACCCCACCGTACTGCCTTCAACACCACCACCCATTTATCCCCTTTCTCCGATATGTCAAACGTCATCGTCCTCGACAACGGCGGTGGATTTATAAAAGCCGGCCACAGCGGCGAACGTGACCCTGTTACTGTTATCCCCAATTGCCTCTATCGTCCTCTCTCTTCTAAAAAATTCATTCACCCATCTCCCACAACCGCCGCAGCAACCGAAGATTTAACCTCCGCCGCTGTCCGCCGTCCAATTGACCGCGGCTACTTAATAAACCCGGACCTCCAGCGAGACATTTGGAGCCACCTCTTTTCTTCTCTTCTTCATGTCACTCCTTCCAATTCCTCTCTTCTCTTAACTGAACCTCTGTTTTCTCTCCCATCAATCCAGCGCGCCACAGATGAACTTGTCTTTGAGGATTTCGGTTTCAAGTCTCTCTTCATCACCGATTCGCCCAAGTTGGTTCATCTTTATGAGGCGAGTAGGAGGCCATATGGGTTGGTCTCGAAGGCGCAGTGCAGTCTGGTAGTGGATTGTGGGTTCTCATTCACTCATGCTGCTCCTGTTTTCCAGAACTTCACGCTCAATTATGGTGTGAAGAGGATTGATTTGGGTGGCAAAGCACTTACCAATTACTTGAAGGAATTGGTTTCTTATCGCTCTGTGAATGTGATGGATGAGAGCTTTCTTATGGATGATGTTAAAGAGAAATTGTGTTTTGTTTCCCTTGATATTGCTCGCGATTTGCAGATTGCCAGGTAATGAATTTGAACAGAATAATTTGTTGCTGGTTAATGGGTATATATTTATGTTGAATCTCTTAGGATTTGAGAACTCTGTAATCCATTAAATTTACATTCTCAAGTTGCTCTGCAGTCTTCACAGACCTCTCTTACATTCATTTCTCCATTGTTTTATACGGATTTGATGAATATTGGCTTGGAAACTCTGTTTTCCTTTGTTAGCAGAGCTACTGCTTCTTTTGATTCACTTAAGATTAGAACTCTTTTTATAGAAAACGTGGAAAGGACAATCTCTTTCGCTGTACGTATGTTCTTCCTGATGGCATCAATCACACTAAAGGTTTTGTTAAAGACCCTGATGAAGCAAAGAGATACCTCACTCCATCTATAGAAACAACGAAGGGTTTAGATCAACCTGAAGTTTCAGATAAGTTTGAGGACAGAAAGAAAATTGATTTAACGAAAAACGTGAGCTTCCTGTTTCTGGAAGAATGTTTTCTAGTTCAATTCTACCGGTTTTCAAATTCTTTTCTTTCTTTGCAGGAGTTTGACTTGACAAATGAACGGTTTCTTGTTCCAGAAATGATCTTCCACCCTGCGGATTTGGGTTTGTACCTTATTCTAGTATCCTCACGAAATTGCACATTTTATATTTTCAATTCAACCTATCAAAAAGTTGAACTTCTTTGGACTGCTTGATGTTTCTTGGATTTGAGAATTTGTCATTACAATGATTATAATATTTGGGACAGTGTCAGGGAGAAAGAAAAGAGTATCAGGGGATTTAATTTTATCCATGCTCACTAGATTTATCATTAAATTTCAACAGAATTACTTAATTTTAATTTGTTACATAGAAATCATGTACTATAATGTGTATCAGTTGGCTCACTATTATCAAATTTCAATAAAAATTCAACCACATAGCTAGTGTGGCAATCAGTTTATTGTTATCAGTCGTAAAATGAAAGATGGCCCATAAAACTTTCTTGCTTTACTGTTGTGTCCCAAATTAGGTCAAATTTCTTTAAAAATCTAGCAACGACATGTGATGTATAGAAATTGAGTGAGTAATTTGGACTTTTGTGACTATGGAAAATTAGGAAATATTTTGTGCTCACATGCAGATTTCATGCTGTGAACTTAAAGAAGAGAGCACTTGATGTTGTCCATATTTTTTTTTTTTTTTTTGGGATTTGAACTCGGAGGCAGTATTAATATCAACTCTTTTTCAGGTATGAATCAGGCTGGACTTGCAGAGTGCATAGTTCGAGCTGTGAACTCTTGCCATCCTCTTCTTCACCCTGTACTCTATGAGAGGTAATTGCACTGAGCCTTACAGTACTAAGCACTTAACAATTTTCAAATTTTTGTATTCTAATAGCAGTCGAATTTGATTAAATCTCGCACTTGCACAGTATCATATTAACTGGTGGAAGCACATTGTTTCCTAGGTTTGCTGAGAGACTGTAAGCTCCTATCCTTTCCTATTTTCTTGTACACTGTAAATTGTATTTTGATATCTGGACTTCACATCATGTCTTTGGATGAAATTGCAGGGAAATGGAGCTCCGGCCTCTTGTTCCGGAAGAGTATCAAGTGAAGATAAGCACACAAGAAGAGTAAATTCTTCACTCCTGAAAATATACTAATTTTCCATTTCCAAGTGTGATGCCAATGCTTACCATTTGATAAAATGTTGTGATACTTGTCCAGTCCCATACTAGGTGTATGGCGAGGTGGATCACTTTTAGCATCAAGTCCTGATTTTGAAGCAATGTGTGTCACCAAGTCTGAGTACGAGGAACTTGGATCTGCTCGATGCCGTAGGAGGTTCTTTCATTGAGTACTCGAAATGCTGAAGGTATCCTATGTCCTTTCTGGCACAGAAATTTTGTGCAAATCTGTTGAGGACCATTACAGATGAAAATTAATCTTTTGCTACTCAAATTCATGTTCATAATTGTGTTAATTTTCTTATCAGTTGTGTGATAATTAAGCAGCATAAAGGAAAATGCAGCTGGCACTCTACTTTCTTCTTGAGCTTTCGCGGCTCATGTTGGATGTCAGCTTGATAGGAAGGCAATGACCTGATTCTATGCTCATCAGCTCGGTAAGGTGAAGTGCTGAATCCTGGCTTTTAGCTGGGGTTCTGAAGGACTCTTGTTGACAAATTTTCGCATTGCTGATATTGATTGATGGCTAATGTAGTCAGGTGCCAAACGATCCCTGATTTTTGTGCAAAGGATAAACCAGAGAAGCAACTATGTCAGATGTTACAGATAGTGTCAACCATGAAGCAGTGACGAAACCAAGTCAAAATTGCAGGGTAATTCTTGTTTATTAGGAGGTGGCTCTGTAGTGGAGCTCTTGTTTTCTTATAGGTTTTATAACTTTTGGTCCTGAAAATGGATGGGACAAAACATGTTTAGGGTTCTAAATTTGATTCTTTGGTTTAACCTGAATCACAAAATTTTAATGTTCTTTTCTATTTTTAATTTCTTTGCCACGATTAAAACATAGAAGTGAACCCGGCTTAATTGGTAATGTGTTCCTGTGGCTCTACGTAAGTGGAAGTGGGACAAAAGTCAACAATTGTCGCTCTTCCTCCATATTCATTAATGGGGGATCAGCAACTAACAAAAAAAAAATTGCACATTCAAATGATTATGTATATCAAAAACAATAAATTTGATAGGTTTGTTTTTATGAGATATTGTGTTCAAGCTAAATAGCTAATTAATGAATTCGGGAAATTAATGTTAGCTTTTTTATCTGAGAATTACTCAATTCAGTGCTTGAACCATTTTCAAAATCTCAATCCCGTAATAGGAGTCGAGTTAATTTGAGGCAAGTTCCATTAATAATAATTATACTATAACAGATTCACTTCATATTTTTTAAACAAAAAAAAAATTAAAATTTTTAAAAAATCAAAGTTCTAAATAATAAAAAAAAATTCAAAATAAAAATTTAAAAGAAATATCTTGAAACGTATAAAAAAAAATAAAAAAAGAAGAGAGACAATCTTGATTGAGCTTTTGAAAATAATTCAGGCCTTCATTTAAGCATTTCACCGCGCTTTTGTCCCATACAAATTTCAATCTAAAAGGAAAAGATTTTTCTTGTTATTTTCAGAAACCATGAAAGTAAAAAACTAGAAATAACATAAACCCACAGCATTTTTATATAGCTCTTCACGTGAAACAATTAGCAATAATCCGCTGTAACAAAAAGGAAACTTATCAATAAACAGAGCACTGAACAAACAAAATTCCTTTCCGTAAAAATGCCTCAAAAATTGAATTCAAAATCAACGTAATCATTCTTGTCTTCGTCACATTCACAAAACAACAAATTTCTTTTCTGCCAATATGAATTAATGATATCACTAAGAATACAAAATAATGAATATCACAATGTAGTACTGAAATGACAAAAATCATATATTTTTTTTGGCTCGAGTTGAATTAGACAAGTTGATTTGATCTTCAAAATTACCAACCTTGGACCAACTTCGGCAACAAACTTGCGACGAGCCATTGCCTTGGGAACAAATTTTTTCAGATTTCACTGATTCATTGCTTCACCAAGCCCCAACCGGGATAATGAGCCAATTTTTAAAATTGAATCTGGTGTAGGGATGATATAATTTGAATTGGCAATCTCTTTCAACTGGTCATGAGCTTTGGTGGAATATCTAACACTCAGTAACTTCCAAGGCATAAAATTATGAGAACTCAATACGCTCATTCAATTAGTTAGAAAAAGGCTGTGAATCCATGCACAAATGCACCAATTTTCTTTGATACTGTCCAAAATATTCACCAACTGCAATAACATCTTCATTCTCTGGGTCCAACCCACGCAAGTTGACTATAATATCATTGCTTGAAGGCCTTGATTCATCATCTGAATTTCTTAAATCAGTAACAATTTCTCTATGGATTTCACGGCAAGCAAGTACAAACATGGCAGCAGTGTCAGGTTGTTGCACTTCACGGAGTACAGCAAGGGCCTCTTGCAGAGCACCAGCCGCAACAAACAAAATTAGAGCCCTGCATTGGGCCATTGTAAAGCTTAAGAAGAGAACAAATAAGTATTATGTTTAGAATGCTAACAAAATATGCAAGCAAAAGTACCTCCAGATGTTGTGTTCAACACGAAGCACATGGTCAGCCCACCTCTGTAAAACCCTGCAGAAACATGCAAATAGTGTAAAAAGATAATGATGAACAATAACATATTTTGATGCAAAATGAGAGCAAAAAGGGAAAGGTAAATGCATAAAGACAATAAAAAATTAAGGCCATGTTGTATTGGAGGTAATGGAATGTAATCAAATAAAAAAATTAATAGAAGCAATGAACTAAAACTTCATATGATTACATTACATTATATTCAATTACAATATACCAAACAGAACCTAAGAGATTAATGCAAAACATGGCTTTCAACATAGTTGGATGACAAATATTATTCATCCCCAGCAAACTCCAGTTAGGTGGGACAAGATTTTATAACGTTGCTCCAAAAATGATAGATAAGCATGTAATATTAACTGAAATCACACGAATGGAAGCCAACACACTAGAAATGACAACACAAAATGAAAATTGATTGATAGAAAAGATACACAGAATCCTGCAAAATGCAACAACAGCATAGTTTTTAGGGGAACTTTTGAGGGTTTTTATGATAAAGCAAAAATCAGCACCTTGCATAATCAGATCCCTTCAAGTGCGCAGCAGCTAAAGTTGCAGCATCTGTCCAACATCCAGCATCTTGGAGCTGCACAAGACATCAATCGGTCAATTGAAAGTCAAGTTTATGGATTAATTTTCCAAGCTTGACAGAACGCTGGAAAGAGAATTTACTGTCAGCCTACCCAAGCCTATAGATACTCTCCAATATCATTGGGAGTGCAAGTCCATTCCTGGACAAAGGAGCCATCACTAAACATGATCAGGCCACTTGATACTTTCTCTCAGAGTGCGTCATTCCCCTGCCCTGCTCTCCTCTCCCTCACAAACTGATTTTTTGAAGGACTCTGTATAAGCAATAACACATAATAAACCCTCTCTAATTCACCATTACTATTGGAAACTTCCTATGAACACAAATAATCTCTCATGGGTACAGAGAACAGGACAAAACTTTATCTTGTGATGCCTCATGAATGTAACTGTGTTGTATTCTCATTGCCGGTAAGACTCAAGGTCATGTAATTTTGCCTAGTTCTTCAACTTGGAATAATTGTAGTAGGCGTTTTGAGATAGTTGATTTTCTTGGGTCCAACCACAAATTTTTGAGGATATTCACAATTTCATTATCAAGGTTTTGTACAAGAGGAAAATGCCTTTCGAAAATTGTAAAATCTGTTGTTGTATATAGGTGAAGGAAGTGCAAAAGTGTTTTTTTTTCTTTAATCAGGAAATGCAAAAGTTTTTAAAGATCATTATTTTCCTTTTACAGTTATTTTGGATAGGGTAGCTTCTTCAGGTTCAATATGGTGTTCATGCCCCAAATCCAGAATCAGAATCAATAGAAGTGGCTTCCTAGCAGATAAACAGAGGGATTGAGAAACCTTCCTGTGTTTCTCTAAAAAAAATTTGAAAAAAGGGGAGAAAACTCTTAATGGAAATCAGTGATGATATATGGGAATCACTTTAATAATGGAAGAGCTGCTATCATCCCTGCTAAGTTAACAATGATATATCCATTAAATCTTAGAATTTTACAATTGTAGTTCGCTAGAAATCGTCACTCTCTTTCATCTGCCAGAAAAAACTTGGACTCATTGGTGCTTGGCCATAAAGCAAATAATACTACATCCAACAAGTAGCAGAAAGGAGAAACTTAAAAGTGGGAAAATAAAATGCTGGCCAAATGAAATGCCAAAGTTCAAGATAGTGACTATCTCAAATAGTTCATTTCCTAATTACCCCTACTTTGACGGATCCATGACAAGATAATGGTCTTTTATCCACAAACCCAGAACAATTCCTAGTCATCTGTGAAATATATTCCCTTCACAAAGAGTGAAATACTTTCATATTTTTGGACCATCATGAAATCAACAGTCCCCCCTCATTTCCCCACCAAATAAAAAGGAAACAACATTTTATGAGAAAATTTGCTACATTTAAATCAAGAGATTGTTGAATAATTTTGCATCTGAATTTGAAAGAAAGACCACACTTTGATTACTAACCCCAAAGACATTAAATATGCAAACAAGAGAAATATTATATAAAATCTAACCTGAGAACATGCTTCTTGATACCTTCCAACAGCACAAAGAAGATGAGTACCCGACAATGATCTGTCAGTCCTGACCATATTAGCTGCAACAACCTTGATGATCATGCAATAATCAAGAATTAGGAAAAGAAAAATATAAATTTTGTGTACCAATCACAATTTGACTGCTGATGTTGAACCATAATAAATGCTCACCTTAACAGCAAGCTCATGAAGAGACCTTGACACAGCAGACGAAAGAGCAACTGCACGTAAAGCATTTGCGTAGAAACAAGAGCTATCTGGAGAGGTAGAAAGCAACAAACTAACTGCTGCTTCCAAATTCCCAACTAACACAAGCCTGCTTATCATGAAAATGAGATATGATTATCTGAGTGAATCTAGAACCCTAAAACACAGGCAAGGTGGGTGCAGGCTACAAAACTGCATATTTACATGTTTTTTATCAACCTATCTGAGAAGTGTTGCCTCCAAACTCGTGAAAGGAAAGCCCAGACAAGGAATGAGTCTATTCATAGTCAGGTGGAAGTGACATGTTAAAAATTCAATTCAGGCACAATTGAGATGGTTCAGGACGTCCATCATTGATTAGCAAATACATCAGTTTGGAAGGTCAAGCATATTTAAGGTGCAGGACAATGAAGGGGGAGATCTAGTGTGACATAGGAGAAGCCGCGAGAATTTAGCAAGATACAGCTCTAAACCAATGCAAGTGGCTCATATTCTTCTTGGTTGACCATGGCTTTATGATCGAAATGTGAATCATAAAGGAAAAGAGAACACCTATTCTTTTTCCATTGGAAAGAAAGCCTTCGTCCTGAAGCCAATGAGCTCTCTTGATATTAGGAAGTATGCGCAAAGCTATCCATCCTCAACCAAATCTCAAAATGAAGGTCAGAAGAAACAACTCCATATTCTAACCAAGAGACGGTTTGAAGTGGAAAGTAAAGATACCAAAATTACGCTAGCTGTTATTGCAAGGGAAGTGAAGGAAACAGCAGCTGAAACAGTCCCAAAATTGCCCCTAGAAGTGACTAATTTATTGCAGGATTTTTCTGATGTAGCACCAGAAGAATTGCCTAACAAGCTTCCTCCTTTACGCACTATACAGCATGCAATTGATCTCATTCCGGGGTCTCAATTGCCAAACCTACCAGCCTATCGTATGAGTCCTAGTGAGCACGAAGAGCTTAAAAGGCAAGTGGATGAGCTACTTTCAAAGGGGTTTGTTCGTGAAAGCTTAAGTCCGTGCACTGTCCCTGCTTTACTCACACCAAAGAAAGATGGTAGCTGGCGCATGTGTATTGATAGCCGAGCCATTAATAAAATAACTGTGAAGTACAGGTTTCCTATTCCTTGTCTTGATGATATGCTTGATGTCATGGTTGGTTCTACTATCTTTTCAAAAATAGATCTAAGGAGTGGATATCATCAACTACGAATTAGGCCCGGTGACGAATGGAAGACTGCATTCAAGACCAAGGATGGCTTTGCGAATGGTTGGTCATGCCGTTTGGCCTCTCTAATGCACCAAGTACTTTCATGAGGTTTATGAATCAAGTCCTTCAACCTTTCATTGGTCACTTTCTTGTTGTATATTTTGATGACATTCTCATATATAGCAAGACTAAAGAAGAACATCTCTCTCATCTACAACAAGTCTTGAGAGTTCTCCGGCACGAGGAGCTCTATATTAATTTGAAGAAGTGTTCTTTTATGACCTCAAGCGTTGTGTTTTTGGGATATGTGGTATCTTCAAGGGGCGTAGAAGTGGGCGGTGACAAAGTTAAAGCTATTCAAGAATGGCCAATTCCTACTACTTTGCAAGAAGTTGGAGGGTTCCATGGTTTGGCAACATTCTATAGGCGATTTATAAGAAATTTCAGCACTATAATGGCGCCTATTACCAACTGTATGAAGAAGGGTCAATCTGAGTGGACCAAGGAAGCTTCTAAAGCCTTTGAAGAAATCAAGAAGAGGATGACCGAAGCTCCTGTTTTAAAGCTGCCTGATTTTTCTAAAATGTTTGAAGTAGCTTGTGATGCTTCTCAAGTAGGCATTGGAGGAGTATTAAGTCAAGAAGGCCACCCTATTGCTTATTTTAGTGAGAAATTAAATGAGGCAAAGCAAAAATATTCAACTTATGACAAGGAATTCTATGCTGTTGTTCAGGCTCTTCGACATTGGCATTATTATTTAATTTCTAAGGAGTTTGTTTTGTATTCTGTCCATGAAGCCCTAAAGTACATCAACTCCCAAAAGAAGTTAAATTTTCGCCATGGCAAATGGGTTGCTTTCTTGCAGGAATATTCTTTTGTGATCAAGCATACAGCTGGAGTGGAGAACAAGGCAGCAGATGCACTTAGTCGAGTGATGCTGATTCTTCAATGGCAATTCAAGTTGTGGGCTTTGAGTTACTTAAAGACAATTATCCAACTTGCAAGGATTTTAGCATTATATATGCAGATTTATTAACTGGACAGCATGTTAATTATCCAAATTTTTCACTGCACGATGGATATCTCTTTAGAGGGACACAACTGTGTGTGCCTAATACTTCTCTACGTTCTGGTGGGGCAGCAGGCCATTTTGGACAAGATAAGACCATTGCTATGGTGGAAGATCGGTTTTATTGGCCTAGCATGAAGCGAGATGTTGCTAGGGTCATTGCTAGGTGTAGAATTTGTCAACTATACAAGGGCAAGAAGAAAAATACAGGTTTATATACCCCATTACCTATACCACATGCTCCTTGGCAAGATTTAAGTATGGATTTTGTACTTGGGTTGCCAAGAACTTTGAGGGGTCATGACTCCATATTTGTGGTGGCTGATCGCTACTCTAAAATGGCTCATTTCATTCCTTGTACGAAGACCGCTGATGCACTTCACATTGCTAAACTCTTCCTCAATGAAGTTGTTCGACTTCATGGATTACCAACAACAATTGTTTCAGATCGCGCTTCCAAGTTTATGAGCTATTTTTGGAAATCTTTGCGGAGGAGGTTAAATACAAAGCTGAAATTTTCTTCCTCATTTCATCCCTAAACAGATGGACAAACTGAGGTAATTAATAGGAGTTTGGGTGATCTCCTTCATTGTTGTGTTGGTGACCATGTTTGTAATTGGGATCAGATTCTTCCTATTGCTGAATTTGCTTATAACAGCTCCGTCAATCGCAGCACAGGACGCAGTCCTTTTGAGATCGTTACTGGGGCTATTCCGCGAAAACCAATTGACTTAGTTTCTTTGCCTATTGACAGTCGTCCTAGTATTGAAGCCGAAGTTTTTAGCAGGCACATCAAGGATATACATGATGATGTTCGAAGGCGGATTGCCATAAGCAATGAGGGATAGAAGGCACATGCTGATTTAAAACGCAGATTTGCTGAATTTCAAGAAGGTGACATGGTGATGGTTCAAATTCAGCCTGAACGATTTCCTCAAGGTGTTTTCAAGAAGCTTCATTCAAGGAAGATGGGTCCTTTCAAGATTTTAAAGAGAATAAGCTCAAATGCTTATGTTCTTGAGCTTCCTCAAGACATGAATATCAGTAATATTTTCAATATTGAAGATCTTACTTCATATCATGGTCATGATGATGATGATTATGTGCCTAATCAAGAAGTAGCTAGGCTCCCTCCATTACCTCGTCTAAAAGAAAAAATAGAAGATATTGTTGATTATCAAGTGGTTTCTACTAGAGGAGGTGGTTATCAAAAGTTTTTGGTCAAATGGGTGGGTCGTCCACAATCTGATTGTACTTGGATAACCGAAGAAGAACTAAAAAGGCTTGATCCAAACCTTTATGATCGTTTTCATGCTTTTAACTCGACGGGGTCGAGTTCTTTCAAGCCGGGGAGAAATGATAGAGCACGATGGCAACATGTTTACAAACGTCGTGCCAAAGAGGGTTCAAAAGCTCAAGCACTTGTTTGGAACATATGGGATGATGGGGAAGCTGAATGGGAAGTCTATTAGGTCTGATTAATGCAGGAATTCTGATTTATTAGGGCTGAGGGTATTTCTGTAATTTCCAGAATTGCTGGAACAGTAGGGTTTTTTATTATTGTTATTTTGCAGTCTTTATTTAGGAGTTTTAGTGGATTTAGTATGGGTTTAGTATTTCCTAGTTAGTATTAATTTGTTTTTCTAGTTGGAAAACTAGTGTAGGATTCCTAATCCAAACATGCTTTGGATTAGTTTCAACTCTATAAATACTTAGGCTTGTAACCATTATTAGACAACTTTCAGATTCAATAAAATAAATCCTACATTATTGCTAAGAATTGTGTGACTCAATTCAACCCTAGGTGTGACTCCTAGACCTTCTAAGTGTGACTTTTAGAAGTTTTTTTCCCCTTTTCCTTTCCTTAATCCTTGTCCAGATCTGATTTTTTATAAAATCAACCCTGGATTTTCAATTTTAACCCTTTAATTTTCTGAAAAATTCAAAGTAGAACAGATTATCTAAATCTGTCCTACATCAAATACAGGAAAAGAATTCATAAAGTTGATCTCAACTAGATTAAGATTAAAGCAGAATTAAATTGAGTAGAAACACTTCATGAAAGCGAATCATTAGAAATTAATAGAAGATACTTGATGCCTACTGAATAAAGTTAATCCCAAATTCCCAACTACTCATGGACACCATAAGACAGTAGTCTTATGCAAAGATAATATCACAAGGATTGTGAAAATATTTGCATTGTCGCTGATATATTCAAAGGAGTTATTATGCTTAAACATAAAGAACTATCCATCTTCAGTTTTGTTTCAGCAACTACCATCTTGTTATCAAGCTTCAGATAGTACAAATGATACCAGGCATACAACAAAATGATAGCCAATTCATACTTCTTCAAAGCACAAGGAGCAGGGATCCTGGAACCTTGGAGCAGGCACACGTCAAAGAGTTCAAGTGCAAAAATATAAATTTGGTGCAAAATTAAGATCAACTATTCATAACAAAATAAGATACTAGCAGTATTTAACCGATGACCTAAGTTAACAACCTAACCACTAGGGGAAAACAAAAAACCAATGTAGACTAAACCAAAATATCATTTTTCCCATCAATTGTTTGAGGCAGAACTTTAAGAAGTCACCCGAAAGAGAAACAAACATAGAAATAGCACCCCAAAACGAGAGTAGTTATAAACAGATGCAAATCCAGAAACAACACTTGTCCGAGATGCTTTCAGAATTGTTGTTCGGAGAAAGAAATAAAAGAAAGTAAGAAACAAAGGTAACCCAGAAATATGGAAGCCAAGCTTGAAGCTGCCGAGGTAAGAGGGCAGAGAGAGAACAAGAGAGGACCCAAAACAAGGTCGGAGAGGGAATTGAGGAGCATGAAGTGTTGAAACAGAAGCATTGATGACCAGCGATTCCATGGGTGGTGGTCCAACAGGATTCCAATGAAAGCACTTCCAGTGGGTCACACTGATTTCTGGTGAGTAGGCAAGTTCCAGGTCTGGTGGTGGTGGTTTTTGCTGATGAAAGAGGAGGTGGAGATTTTGCACTGTTCTTGGGACTTGCACCTGGAAGGAGGCGGGAACCTAAGCCATAAAGCAAGTGCCTCGCCTTTCCCAGTAGAAGCACTAGGGCTAGCACCTTGCACCTCAGGCATACTAACAACTACAAACCAATTTGCAATATTCTCAAGCTTCTGATGGAACAAATTACACTAAACTTGTCCACTCACATAGCAGCAATTGACTAGCATAAAATGATAACCAATGCATACAGCAATAAACCAGTAAAATAGAGGACTCACTCATGCACACGGTTCTGAATGGCTTCTTCTCCCTCTAGCTTCTCATGCCAAGGAATTCGCTCACTAGCACTCTCCCATAATTCTTCTTGCTGGAAAGCCATCAATCCAAGCTGACCTTTGCTCTGTTACATAAATAGCTCAATTTACAACAGAATATGATGTTCATGCAGAAAAAATGATTACCTGAACGGTGAGCAGTTTAAAAAAGAGGAGAAGAAAAAAGAGAAGAGAAAAAGGAACAAAAACGAATAATACATAATTGACTTACCAATGAGTCTCTTTTCACAGTACCAGTCATTGATTTCCCCTTTGATGTAATTCTGTTCAGCATAGCTGCATCATCAAGCTGTGGGACTGAAGCTGAGGTGGACACTTTCTTTGGAGACTTATTTATCAACTTATTCATCAAATGTTTTAGAGCATGAGGCAACTGCAGCCAGAAAAGTGCTTCTGAGGTTTCACCAAAAATAGCAGCAGCAAATGCAAACCTCACAGCACAACCTTTGTTGACTATGGTAGCATATAATCTTGCTCTCTCATCATCAAGGATGCAGCCTTGAAGAATGGGGAACATTTGGAACAGGCGACCACAAATCAAATTAATTAAATAGTCATGTGGGAGAGCCTTCTCTAACATTAAATAAAGAAAGAAGCCCACCTTCTTTTCGATAAGGCTCTAATACTTTAAGGAGCATTTCTGGCACTACAGAGTCCCCAATAGCAGGTAAATCAATCATGTAACTCCGCAAATCTGCATCAGGTACAGCAGTTCCAGGAATTGAGTGAAGCCTTTTATCAATGGTTGTGCCACTAGTGTTAAACCAAGAGGGCTTCACACCCAATTGCAAGATCATCCGCAATGCCTGTAGCAAAGGAGCAGCAGTGTGCTATCAGGACAGAAAGCCCTTCTATATGGTAACTTCTAATCTCATCTTTGTGAAAGCAGATATGCCTTTTTTTTTTTTTTCAAGACATTTCTGCATATTGAGCATCAGCTCTAGACAAAAACAGAGGTGAAACTCCAAGGCCAGCAATATAATCCTCAATTTTGATTGAAGATTTTTCCTACTCTTTCAACTGAAGAAGAAAGGAGTGGGAGGAGCCAAAGAGTAAACGCTATATCCTCCCCCCCCCACCCCCCCCAAGAATACAACCCCTCCCCTTGACATTAATACATAACTCAGGAAATACATAATTTAACCAGAAGTAAAAAAGGAACACAATGATAACAGGTGAATCAATTAGCACAGGCAGGTGTAACATGTTATACAGATTCTAAATTAAAAAAGCAGTTAAAATACAGGGTATACCAGGGCATGTGGTGTGGGAAACAGTATTGGAGAGCATATCGGCATAGGCCGGAATCTTTCTTTAATAGCTCGGGGAAGTCCATGGCCAAGTTTTTTGTCATTTCTGCATGAATAGAAAAGCATGGCAATTAAAGCACCAAACATAACATTTATACAGCTTATCAATTACCATGACAAATACATATCATTTAAAACTTAAAAGCTAATTTAGCATTCATGGGTGAACATAACAATCCTTAAGGTGCATGCCAATGCTAATACACTAATGGTGTGAAATATTTGGCATAGCAAATGGATCACCTTAATGTGATACAGATTGCTTTATGATGTGCAAGAAATTCTGCCACCATTTGGCACAATGTCACCATATCATCAAATTACAGATTTACAGTGGACTAAACTCGAATTTACATATCAAAAATTTCCATCTCTAATGCCTAACACCCATAAGAGACCTAGAACTTTCCTAGGATCAGAATTTGATATTGTCAACTCAGGTCTGCGAAATGTGTAACAAGGACATGAAAATGGAGTTGAAGGAAGAACTTTGCCTAAGAGTAAATTAATTTCCAATTTCAGCTCCAATTGCTATATCCTTCTTTCTTGCCAAAATAAGATTGATTAGTTTTAGAGAAAATGAACTCGCTTGTCAAGTCACCTAAAACTCTTTTCATCTTCCTGTCAAATCAGAGCCAGATACAGCACCATCCAAGGTCACATGTTCCTATATCATGCCAGTAGCAATGGCCAAAAAAAAAAAAAGAAAGGCATTTGACTAACTCGTCAAAAGTGAAAATTACATGCTTCAATGAAATTACAGAAGTGCTATCAGCTCCACCGCTATAGCACCATCCAGGGCCCCTAACCAGATCTTATCAAGGATGCTTGGATAAAATTAGTCGTGATAGGTTCCTTTAACTATTTCTTGTAATAATAGCATAAAAGGGAGTCCATCAACTCATTTAAAACACTTACACGTTAACCTCAACAAGACGGAAGCTGCTATCAGCTCCAGCAATGCATAATACCAGAGGGTCATTTTTGTCAGTCCGCAGAGGCAACCAGTCAAGTTCCAACACAAGGGTTCCAGGAAACTGAGGTTGCAAAAGGGAATTGGCTAATGGATCGGGTGAATCCTGCAATTAGAGAGTATGAGGATTAAATAAAGAAATCCTAAAAGACATAATTGAACAGAAGTGCTTAATTACCAATACCAAAACATATAATTCAAAAGCATCTATATATAGCAGATGTACACCATATTTTTAACAAAAGTGGCTCATGGATCCTCTGGAAGTTCTCAAATTTCCCCTCAATCCTACCCTGTGCCGCCATCAAGGAAAAAAACGACCAGCAAGAGAGAGGGGAACTTCAAAATTTCTAAGCATATCATCAACTATAGGACCTAGCATGTATGTGTAAATCATATGTAGAGTGAAAACACTAATATGCACAATATATAAAGAAGCAAGTTTGCAAATTGTCATTTTTCATGCTTACAAGATCAAATACAGAAAAGGTATTGTCATAGAAAAGCACAGCAATACGCCCTCGGCTACGATCTCCAGGAACAACAGGAGAGAATTTGATTCTCCGGATTCCTTCCCTATGAGTGTTAAATGATGAAGAATGTCCGGTCGTCACATCCCACCATCGTATGTTCCCTGACCTGTCTCCCATAACCTGAGAAATAGTAAAGTCACTGCCCCCCATAATACAATTTTTCGAAGAACCAAGACTCTGATTTAGATGAACAATGAAATGAAAATTTTAAGATATTTGTGACACATACGACGTGGGGCAAGCGGTAAGCCATGGCTGTAATCAATCCATCAGAGGAAACAAATGAAGACGAAGGCCATTTTGGCCTGCAGAGAAGGGAAGAAAAATGTTGCTTGAGATAAAGTGAGCAAGATAAATTATACATTCATGTGCTATAAATATTAGATATAACAAATTGATGCTTGCTCATAAATAAATCATAATGACTCCGGATAAGAAGTGAGTTATTTTATGTAGGAAACAAAAGGGATAAGGAATACCAAAGTGCGTTGAGGGCCATGCAAAAATTGAAGCTATTAATGAAGGTAGCAATCACCCAATCCTAACCCACTCGAAAAATTGGGTTGCAGTGTCATTTTCGCCCCCCAACAACAGAAACTTTTGGGTGAGGTCACAGAATACCCAAAATTATGTAACTTTGGACAGAAATTTTTTACAGAAAATGAATTGTACTCTTATTTGACACCCTTTTTTTTTTAAAAAAAAAAAAAAAGAAAAAAAAGAGATTATTATGGTCCTCACATTTTAAGAAAATTCAACATTTGTGTTCTTTTTACAATACAAAATGATATGGTTAGATAAAAACTACATCATTTTGAACTCATACTAATCTTAGTTTCAGGTTTTCGACAATAAAGAATAAAAGTGTTCATTTTAGCTCAAGGAGCAAAATATTGATTAATAAAAGGAAATACCCAAGCATTTAATATGCCAAACACCAGAGGGATTTTTGTAATTTTTTACTTTTGAACTTATGGAATTAAGGTTAACTGCTATAAAACAACTAATTTATAATCATGCACAGTGAAAATTGTTATATGTTTATTTGACAGGTTCTGAATATAAGGATATGCAAAAAGTGTCTACCAATATTTATGAGCATCGTATACTCATTCCTTTTTATTTATTAACAAAGAATTTCAAGAAGATAACTCCACCAGTATTTTGAATTTTGCTTTTTGTCAATTCAATAAAGCACATGTTTCCATCACTTTATTTATTCTTTGTAGAAAATACTTGCTACTAGTTTTATAAATTTTTCTCAGAAATTCCTTTTGTGGTTTTAATATTTTTCGTTGTGATATATAAAAAATAATTGTATCTTCTTCAGAATTATAGTAATGAGCACAAACTATTTATAGAGTAACAATATGGAAAAAAAAATAACTTGAAAATTTAGGGTTAATAGTTTCTTTGTCACTTGTCAGCTATCAAAACCCGAAAATACCTTACTCAAACCTACCCAATCGACCCCATTGCCAGCTCTAGTTTTCAACTTCAGACAACATTAATAAAACAACCATTTTCAATCATGTAATTTTCTATTGTTGTTTTCATTTTTATGACAATTGAGACATTGTCTATATGATAAAGAAGCTTCACACATGTCAACTTATGTGAGCTCCATCACATCATCTCAGAGTCCTGATCAAAAAGTGGGGGTGAAGTGTGAATTATGATGAAGGTATGAGATGAATCATACAACAGATTACATTGGTAAAGATGAATGCAAAAACAGGGCAAAGCTCAAATAGAGGTTATAATATTATAAATGGTTCATCAACGAGGTATTTTTAACTTTTATATTTTATTCTTTTCTGATTGAGGGTGCTAAGGTAAGAACACAACCTAATTTTGAATTTTGATGCCTGAAATGCAAAACCTATGCTTATAAAATATTAATCATATACAACTGTAAAAAACATTTTCTATTCATCCAAGTTAACATCGGAATCCTAAAATGGATTTGAAGTCTACAACTTGTTTACTCCACATAAAGCAAAGGTGGACAGCATAATTTCAGGTGCAACAGTCCAAGAACCAATCATGGTATGTCAAGGGAAGAAAAAAAAAAAGTTAAGAATATTTTTAGACCATTTGTTTTTTCTGTAACTTGGAACAGCGGAACACTTCCATCATGTTCAGGAATTTATATATACCTGAAGTCCCGGATCCTTCGCCCGTAAACCTCAAAAACTCCAAGTGCACCATTTACTAGTGCAAATGCAAAGCTTTCTGCTGTGTCATCCTGAGATGCATCTGAGCTTGCTGCTGCTGCTGCACATTTTGAGCATCCAAATAATAGCAGTAGTCACTAATTCATACAGTACTTCAACAAATCAAAGTTAAAAAAAAAAAAAAAAAAAAAAAAAAAACCTCACCAGATTCTGATGAAGATGCCTTTGGAGTAGATGCTTCATCTGGTGCTACAGGTTGCGGATCTTTAGATGACCACGAAAATTGCCTAGAAGGAGCATTTTGAACTGTACGTGGAACTGCTGGAAGAGTCCATTCCAATACCGTGAATGGAAGAGCTAATGATCTAAGCTACATGGAGGTATAAGCATAATAATTATCTAAACGCAGAAACAAATAGTTCAAATCTGAAAATAAAATAAAATCAAGATACCATAGACAAGTTCAATTATACCATGAATCAAAAAAACAAGAAAAGAGTTGTCCAGTTCTATTAATTAACAAAGGGGAAATACATTGGAATAAAGTCCACAGGCCCAAAAAACTCAAATTGGACTAATTGGCAAATACTTTGTTTCGACAATTTTACCCAATTTCTTACACAGCATTACGCTTGAAATATACACGCACACATGAATTGTAACAAGTCAAACACTATTAGATTAGTGGACAAGCCTATCTTGAGTTCCTTGGGGGAAACAAAGGAAAAAAGAACACATAATTTATGTAATATTCTGCAGCAATGCCAGATAACAATTTATAGCAAGTGAGCCAATCTTGTTCCCATCTCCATTGAGATTAGCCAAGGATAATCAATTATTACTTTGACAGTATCAGCAATTTTTAAATCTTAGATTTGCTTCATCCTCTCTTCTCTCTTTCTGATATAAGATATTGCATTTGTAAGCCTTCTAAGCTTTTGCAGAGAATGAGATAACAGTTTTGGAGATGCAAAGATAACTAGTTAGTATTTTAGAAATGAGAGAAGAGTGAGAAAGGACATGGATGTGCCCAAGATTGTGAAGAAAAATGCATGGTCAAGTTACAAGTTCATGTTTGAAGTAAAAAATTAATGGGTATTACTAGAAATGAGAGAAAATAGAGAAATAAATTATCCCAAGAAAGTGAAGGGCATTGTCTTATGGGTTTGAGTGATCACGTTAGGGTCAAACAAAGAAAGATTCCAGAAATAGAAAAAAAAAATTGAGAAGTCCACATCAGAGAATAAACATCTAACTTCATAGAGATCTAAGAATCTAAGACTTCCATAAATGGAATTTCCTCATTAAACCAAAATCCAATGAAAATCAGTGATAAGAAATGAAGCCACACAGAGAGACCATTTCCAGATTGGCAGATTGATGGAGAATAGGAAGACAAAAAACTTCAAATTCAAGAATTCAAGCTTAGAATTATGTGTTAGATTTAATATGGGATTTATTGGAGAGATTATAAAGTAATTTCAGCCTTTTTAGAGTTATAATGGGTATATTTATACAATACAGCTGCTGGTTCATTACTTTAGGTATTAAGGGCAGTTCTGTAATTTCTAGAATTGCTGGAACAGTAGGTTTTTTTTTATTATTGTTATTTTGCAGTCTTTATTTAGGGGTTTTAGTGGATTTAGTATGGGTCTAGTATTTCCTAGTTAGCATTAATTTGTTTTCCTAGTTGGAGACTAGGTAGGATTCCTAATCCAAACATGCTTTGGATTAGTTTCAACTCTATAAATACTTAGGCTTGTAACCATTATTAGACAACTTTCAAATTCAATAAAATAAATCATGCGTTATTGCTAAGAATTGTGTGACTCAATTCAACCCTAGGTGTGACTCCTAGACCTTCTAAGTGTGACTCTTAGAAGTTTTTTTCCCCTTTTCCTGTCCTTAATCTTTGTCCAGATCTGATTTTTTTTATAAAATTAACCCTGAATTTTCAATTCTAGCCTTTAATTTCTGAAAAATTCAAAGTAGAACAGATTATCTAAATCTGTCCTACATCACAGATTCTCTTCTCATCTCTCTCAAAACATGGGTGCTTTGTGTTTTAACTCAAAATAGCAGTTCTACCTAATCATGTTTAAGCTGTTCAACTTAGTTTCTTAACCATGGTTAGCTTGGATATGAAATCTAACAGTGGTTGTGTTCTGATGATAAAATCTAGAACAAAATGTTGTTTGTGTCAGAAAGTAAAAGAGAGGAAAAGTAAATTTAATATTATTTTATTTATTCTAATGCAGTGCACTTGAGATTGGTGAATAACAATTTGGGTCAGAATGGCTAAAAAATAGAAGTACTGATCCAATTAGCCGGAATTTGAGTTTAAGGACCCATTTGGACATTGCTCAATAGTTCAGGGGCCAATTTAGTCTTTCTTCTGAAATACATTGATAACTATCCATTTACAAATTCACTATGTGATAGCACATGAATGTGAAAATTAAAAAATAAAATAAAATAAAATTGGTGCACATTTAAGCATGAGCATTCCTGAATTACAGTAAATTGAAAAACAAGAAACCAATATATTCCAATCCTACAGAGAAATATCAGGGTTAAGGAAAAATGCATGTAATAACAAAAAATGGCACCTAAGTCCAGAGAAAAAAATTGTTTCTAGGGAATTGATACAGAAGAATTGATTGCAACGTTTGGACACAACTGAGAAGAAGTGGCAACCTCTAGTCTATGTTGGGGAAGGATAGAAAATCGTAAGGGAGAAAATGGGAGAATATTTTTACTTTTGCTTAGTTTGTGAAATGAATGAACGTGGAGGTAAAGAAAATGAGAGAACAAAAAGGCATGTGGGACCCACAAAAATATTTTCTCCCAAGAGAAACTGTACTAAATCACCAATACATCCCTACAATAACTTTTCTCAAAAGAAAAAAAGGAAAGGTAAAAATATAATTTTCCCTTCTAATAAACTACTTTCTTTTCTTCCTCTCTCTCTCCTATCCAAACAAAAGATGGAAAAACTATTTTCTTTTCCTTTACATTTTTCTCTTTATCTTCGTTCCTCCCTCTTCTATTATCAAACAAAAAGACCTTAAACAGATGAAGATTACTAAAGTCCAGTTTAGTAATCTATTAACCTCTCAAAAAAATTACCAAATCTACTTACTTCCCAATAGAAGTTTGTTGAATACTTATTTTACAACTCCTCACAAGATAAGGACTCTTAATTTTCTTTTTAGAAAATAGTCAAATTTCCATTACAATAATCAGTTTGGCAACTTATTGCACACTTCATTGTACAAAAAATTGTTCAGTAGACTTGATTTATGATTTCAAAGCATTCAAATGTCCATGTAAGCAATAGTTCAAAGGCTATGGAAAATATAATCCAATGTATCAGCAATTCTAGAGCACCTGTCATTTAAATTAGGAATTTCACTGTAAAAAGGAAATGAATCGATTTTATTTTATCAATTGAAGTAAAAAAGTCCATTTGTACCAAGACACCACAGCTTTGGATTCCACCCTAATAAATAAAATAGTAAAAATACAAAGATAGATTCCTTCCAAAGGATCATTAAATTTGACAAGATGGACATGTTTTGGCTATTAAATATCCAACACACGTGCTGTTAAAATTATATATTCATTGTCCTCACAGTAATTTCAAAAGGAAAAAATGATAAGAAATAAACATATATTTAAAACATTCACTTGGTCCAGCATCAACTCCCATGCTTGGCCATGATATTCACCAATACAGTACAAATGGCCAATCACTAATATATATCATTTTTCAAACAAAAGCAACTAAATAATTGTATAAGAAATGGAGAAATATCTCATTTAAAATAAAACAGAAAAGGTATTAGCCAACACACCATAATGGGACTTTTTGTCATTGCCCAAACCTCCACAGGGGCATCACGAAACAAAATAAGCAGATACCTGGAAATTTTAAAACACACATGTAAGCTAGTAATGAAAGCTTGTACTATGATCTGTCTATCAATATCAGTTAAAATAAACAGATGCAAAGAGGAGAGATACTGAAAAAAACATTCAGAAAATCAATTAGAGGTACAAGTCTTGCAGTTACGTATGAAATAGCAAAGCTTATATGCATTAAAGCTACAAAAAATAGATTTCAAGACAACCTTCCAGATGAAGAAGTCCTTAAAGCTCTAATAGGTGCACGCTCTGGCTTTTGTAAAACCCGAAATGGTCTATTAAGGCCACTTCTAAGACAGGTCACAACAAGCCTATTAATGTAACCTCCAGTTTTTTCATTTGCCTGAGTCACAGAGAGGAGAGAGGGGAAAACAAAAGGGCAAATAAATGAAATTCATTATGATATATTTAAACAAATAATGACTTTCAATCAAATGTCTATACCTGATTGTAAGAAAATGAAACCAGCCTAGAATTTCCAAGCCATCGTAATCCCCTAACTGTACCATTATGAACTGAGAAACTTGCTGCAACAGCATTGGCAGAAACATCAATGATGTCAATGGTTCCACTCTGAGTTCCCAAAGCCACCAGAGGAACAGCTACAGCAGGATAATTTCCTCCACCTTCATGTTATATTATCTCATCATCAAAACCCAACCAAATATTAAGAAGCATCAAACTTGGTGTATTTGAAGAAATTAGAAATTCAACAGAAAATAAGTGTCAGGATGAAACTAACGGGCCAAAGTAGCTGTCAAAGAAGGGGAGGGTACAGCTAGCATAGTTACTGTTGAAGAAAGGAGCTGCAGCTGTCCAACTAAGCTGACCTGCATCAATGTACTTGGCATGTAAGTGTGCATGCATAACCCACAGAATGTGGAGAGGATAAATAATAGGTCTGTTCACTGTTATAGTCAATGATCTGCAGAGAAGATTAAGAATAATGCACTTTGCTAAGATAGTTATTTGTCATGGGAAAGCAATAGGCAAAAGCAATATAAAATCTTACACATAGAGGCACTCTGGACAAAGAACAGAAACTTGAAGAACTACTTCTAGTTCAATTAATAATTTTTTTATATCTAATATAAAATAATATCGAAGTGGAAATTTTATTAACAGACCTTATATGATACACATGCCTGGTTGAGCATAGATGATGGACGGCTTTTATTGTCGCTCATATTCTCCTGTTGGTTGCCAGTTTCTAAAGTGAGTCCATCAATGGAAGCTGAGCCATTGGCATTGGCCACTAAAAGTGGCACTTCATGGCCATCAGAAACCACACCTGTATCCTTTACATCTTTTTGGGTATCTCCAGTCCCTTCAGAAGTCAAGAGCCAGTTCCATATTTTTCCATCCTCAGAAATGGATATCACGTGTGTCTTGGAAAGAAGAAGTGTATCATCACAAAAATCGAAAGGATTGTCAAAATCCATATCAGCTAAGGGAGTGTTAGGGGAATCAGAATATAACTTGGCAACATTTTGAAGCGTAGACTCTGATTGGCAGATGGTGACAGCTAGAACTGAAGGAGAAGGAACAGATGAGCCAACAGAAGGCATCAATTCCTCCATTGCACACATTACATGCACCTGCTCTCCTCTGTGATCATATGTAAATAAGTACATTCCCTTGAGGCAGGGATTACGGGAAAAATACAATATGATTATCATTACAGCCAAATGTCAGAAAAAGAGCAATAAAATGAAATGCAGGCAGGCCACCAAAATCATAGAGAAAATATATATATATATATATATATATATATATATATATATATATATATATATATATATATATATATATATATATATATATATATATATATATTATAAGATATCAGATGATATTATAAAGCTTCTGCTAATTGTGTTAACACTAATAACAAAGTAAGCATAGAAAAGTACAGGGAAATAAGATCCTTTCAGTGCTCATTGCTAACAGTAATTATGATATCTATATCAATCATTATTTATGGATGTGCCTACAAACCAAAAAGAAAGCTAGACAAAGCTCATTCAATATGTCTATTAGTAACAATAGAATATGAACTTCAGTAAACTTATATAAATCACAATTTGTCCACTCTGAAAATTCAAACTTCTAAAACCCACATTTTCAAACTTCTAAAACCCTCTGTTACTAAATTTAAGAAGTTGACTAAAACTTTTGTAAGTTTCCACCATTAAATCTGATATCTCCTCTGTGCATGGGAATTGGCAAAATTAGTTAGCATCATGTATAAATCATACTTTAAGAGCCATTCAAAGTAGAACATTGCATAGTCTCTCTCCCATCAAACTATTCCCTTGTCTTCAAGTAGACTTTGTAAGAAAGTGACTTAAAGGCAACCTTATGCATATGAATCAAATCTTTGAAATTTGGCAATTAGCAATTTAGCATTTGTTTGTATCTCTGAATTAGTTTGTCCTTCTATCTCTCTAATTAGTTGACCAAACTGGCTCCTTCAAGTTTCTCTAAAATGAACTTCTAATCTCAAATCTCTGTTAAGTCATGAATTTCAGTTTTCCCTTGTAAAATAATATTGTTTTCCCATATGGTGTCAATGGATTAAAATACTAATCCTGAACTGCAACGCAATTTATGCATAATGACTTTCAATTTATATGATCATCAGCTAATCAGATTTTAGTTATTTCCTTAACTAGGATTAGTTGAAGTGGTAGCCAAAAGATAATATCTTATAGACTTTGAACTAAATAATATGAAAAACTAAATACGCCAAATGCAAAACTAATTGATTATAGTAAGAAAAAGCACAATTTCAGGTGCATATAGCACTCACTCTTTTCGCCGCCAGATGCTGAGACGTCCATCAAGGTGAGCACAATACAGCAGCTCATTATTTGGATCCGGCAACACATCCAGAAACTTACTGCACCCTCTCGGCAATGCTGCACTAAAAAGCGCAGTCTCATACTGCAGATCAAACACCACCAACTCTCTAGGAAACGTCACAAAGATAATGTGCCTCCACTGCGGCGAAAATGCTAATTTCACGCTGTAGAGAGGGAATAACGCTGACGCTGGCGACGGAGAAGAAGATCCACTCGCGGCATCCCTCTCTAGCCTAGCTAATTCAACACAATCAGTTGGAATGCGAAGCACCTTTACCGCAACATCATCTTCTGTATCTCCAAGCACTTTAACAGATAAGAGAATTCCTTTGAGACCAATTGCAACAAAATGGCGGGAATCAAAGGGATCACGGCGAATACAAGAGAGGAATTCCGGCGATGCGTCGTATTTGAAGAAACAACGAGCAAGAGAAGTTGTCGTATACAGAGAGAGAGAAGAAGGACCGGAGATGGAAGCGAGAATACAGGAGTCAGGTCGGGAGAGGATCCAACAAAGGTCTTGAATACCACATTTCGGATTCGGATCATGATCAAGCCAGAGGAGAACAGACTTGAGACGGAAATCAAGAAGAGCGATACGGCCATGGCGGTCAGCGGCGGCGAGGAGAAGGTGAGAAGAGGAAGGCTCAGTGGAGAGAAGGTCACGGCGGAGAGGGAGAGGAGTCCATCTAACGGAGGTAATGAAAGGAGAGAGAGAAGGAGAGGAATTAGAAGGAGGAGGGAGAGGGATCGTGGAAATAAGCTGAAGAGAACGGGAATCGACGACGGAAATGGATGATCCAGACGGAAAGGCAAGGAGACCGGAGGAGGAAAGGTCGACGGAACCGAAATTATTCCGGGACGGTGGACCGGGAAGCATACAGTCCCAGGTAGACTCCGTCGTGGTGGGTGGCGAAGTTCTGGGAACAGACATTTGTTTGGCGGTCTATTAAAATAAAAATAATAAAAATAAAAATAATGTTAGAGAAACGGAAATTAGATAAAAATGTGTCTGATTTTGATCTGTTTTGGTTTCAGTAGTATCTGACAAGTTTTTTCAAGCCGTATGGGCTTAGTAAAAGCTTTGCTGTGCTGAGAAAAGGGATTTTGAATTTTGATTCGTTTTACTTTTTTTTTTTCCTTCTTATAAATAATTACTATAATTATACTTTTTTTTTTTTAATAATTAATTACTGCTTGAAAATACTAATTGGTGAGAGCAGGCTGTCTAACTTTAAATTCTGATATATTTTTTTATAATTAAAATATTATTAATAATTATAAATTTATTAATATTAAACTATTATTATAAATGTATCTATAAATAAAAAATATTTATTTATATTATATATTTATTGAATTAGTTGTTTATCATCTTTATTTATATAGTGATTTATTGTAAAATGATAAAAATTTATTTTTTTAATTATGAAAAATAAAGTTTATGAGAAATTATAAAGTGATAATTACTAAAATATTATAGGATGGTATAGCTAATTGTATATTCACTTTTTTCATCTTTACTTATAATGTAAAATTTTATAATAAATATAATTATAAATCATCTGATGATTTTCACTATTTACATTTAAGTAACAACATGTAAAGTGTAAGAATTTTTAGTAATAGATATAACTATAAATTATAAAATGGATTTTATTATTTATATTTAAATAAGAAAATATTAAGTGTGCGAGATTCTTTTATCAAGTTTTACTAAATATATTATTATATATTATGATGAATTATAATGTAATATTAATAAAAAAATCAATTTTCTTAGACAAAGATTTATATATTTTAATTAATTTATCATATACAATTTTAGTATTAATATAATATTAATTGTATGTGTAAAAAATTAAAATAGGTAACTTTAAAATATATGAATGCACCCTAAATATATATGATCTTATTACTAAAGTAATATTCATGATTATTAAAATAAAATAAAAATTTCACTTTTTTCTCAAAAAATTAAAAAAGTAATTTTAATTTTAGTTTTCAATATCAATCATGACACTATTATGATTATAACTTATAAAATACACAAAAAAAATTTATCTATATAATAACATCTTTTATTTTGTACTTGTAACATTAATCAAATAATTTTAAAATAGTGTGTTGAATAATTTATAAGATACTCAAAATAATATTTTTTGAACGTATTTAAAAAAATTTTATTAAAAAACTATAATTATATTGTAAGATTATTTACCATAAATATATGGTTATATATTTCTCACAAAATGATTTTTTTCCCTTTTATTATTTAATATTTTTTAGTATTAGAAAGATAATATATATGTGTAAGCGTTTATGAAAAAAAAAAAAAAAAAGAATTCAACATGATAATATAGTTAATGTGAATATTATTATTAATTGCTAAAATTGTAATTAACAATTAAATAGTATTGGTAAACTTACAATATATATATATATATATATATGTAAAAATAATTTTTTTTAAGTGGATCAATACTTTCAACTAATTGAGTATGAGTAAAGAATATATGGAAAAAGAGAGAAAAATTTATTTTTAATAGTAAAATCTTATTATAGGCATCAAACTTTTTATGTGTGTGTATATATATACACATATATAAACTTGGCAATATTAAACATGATACAATAATACGATATGAACCCAACACAAAATTAGCGGATTTGAGTTATCAATTATTGTATTCGTTGCAATCCAATTATGACACAAAAATAATCGTATTATATCGCAAATTGACCATTAACTCAAAAAATGACTTTTAAAATATGTATATATAAATATTATTTTTAATATTCTTTATAAATTTATATATAATTATATTTTATGTAATAATATAAATTAATAAGAATTAATTTAGTAAAATTTAATTCTTTTAAATATTAAAATAAAAATTAATTAATTTTTGTTTCGTGTCTGTTATATTACCTATTAATTAAGTGACTCATATTTATTATTATCATGTTATAGATATAGGTCAAAACTATCCACGAATTGCCACCCATATATATATATATATATATATATATATATATATATTAAATGCATGTTCTGGCATTTAAATTGCTATTCAAATTTTGCAAATAGCAGTTGCGTGGATAAAGTCATGCATGAATGCCACTTGTCAATATGTAAATATTTTGAGTATAAGTCATAGTAGATGTATTACTGCATGAGATTAGTACCATGCATACCTACCACAATAAATTAAGTGTCAAGTTTTTATTTCAACTTGCAACATATAAATTATAAAGAGTCCATGCATATTGTAACGTTATCGCAGTATTGAGCAAACAATAAAATTAAAACTTTCTCTAATCATTTCTTCTACTCTCTAAAAATTTTCTTACTGCATTTAAAGTTTTCCTTAATCAAATTTCTGCTCAACTCTTCTAGATTGCAGTAGTAAATTTTAAATTAATCGTCTTTTAAATTTAAATTTTTGCATAAAATATTGTACTTTTATTAAAAATTATGTGCATTCATTTAAATTTTTATGCCATACATGCGTCAGAAATGATCTTCACTACGGTGTACCAAATCAAATTGAAACTGAAAATCAAATCGAATAAACTAATTTGGTTCGATTTGAAAATTTTAAAATCAAATTAAATTTAAATTTGGTTTGATTTTTACTCAAAAATTTTCAGTTGAAATTGAGCAAACCCAACTTTATATATATATATATATATATAAAATAAACATATATTAAAATTTACTTGAATTTCATCTCAAATTTATGAAAAAAAGAAAAATAAATAAAATCAGCCTAAATCAATCTAAATCGAACTTATCAATTCAATTTTCACACTAAGTTCGATATGGTTTGATTTGATAAAAAATCAATTTCAGTTTTTTTGATTTTTCAGTTCAATTCAATTTTGATCCGAACTGACCATATGTATATCCCTAATCTTCACAATATAGATTCGCACTCCTCATGTGATTTACACGATCGTGATCAGGCTCAGCCACACACTAGTATCAAAGCTTGGTGCATTTTAATTTGGCACACCATCACAAATTCTAATAATTTAATACTTCATTTTCATTTGATAATCACCATTAGAGCTATCCTTAGAAATATCTGTAGAATAAATTCTCAACCAGTCAACTATTTTTCAATTTAAATCATGCACTATAGGTAGAGACAGTTTTCATAGTAGATTTTATTTGAATTAATTAAAGTTTGAATTTTAAGTTCAATTAGAAAATTTAGAACTTTGGAACCAACAATTAGAAGTTATTTTCGAGTCAATAATCCTACTCATTATTTAGTAGATGATATAAATTATCTAAAACAAAATATTTGTATAATCAAACTGAATATTGAATTTTTAAGATAAAAATTAAGTTTATTGGTTGTCTAATAAATTTATTTTCTCATAAATATTCTTTATAATTTACAATTCATTTAATTTAAGAACTTTTCTTTGAGTCTATTTGGATTAGCATTAGTTAGCCTTAGAAAGCATTGGTCAATCTGAGGAGAATAAGTGGTCCCAATAATCAAGCAGAAGAAAGAAAAGAATTAAAATAAAAATAATGAATAAATTATTACAATGTTATGATATATTATAAGATTTGATTGATGTCTTTCCATATACATGAATATTCTAGTTTCCATATTAGTATTGATTGTATTTTTCTTATTGGAAAAACTTCCTATTTCTTGTATTTTCCTGATTGAAAAAGTTTCCTATTTCTTTCTCTTCTGTACTCTATATAAAGGGCTTAATACTATTGAATGGAATAACTAGAAAAATTATTCTTTTCTCTATATTCTTTGTTCATGTTCTTCTCCATTTTATTTATAACACGTTATCAGCATGAATCGTTCTACAATATTGTTCATAATTTTGGATAGCTTGTGGTTTGTTACAACCCAGCTAAGGCGAAAAATTTGAAGAAATAAAATTCAAGATTTATGGTAAATAATTTTTATCTAATTAATTACTATTATTATTAATATTTATGTATCAAATATTTTTTTTAAGAAAAAAAATCATTTTTTTTTAAGAAATCGTTTGAACATATTGGGCTAATTAATTTGAAGAAATCATTTTTTTTCTTCTCTCTTACAATCATTTATTTCAAATCATTTTTTTTTTAGATTTATAAAGATTTGATATACTATTTAATGATTAATCAATTAAATTCTAGTTCCTGAAAAACTAGCATTATATTTTAAATACTAGTTCCTGAAGAACTAGTATTATTTATAATTCCTAAAGAACTAATTAAATAAATAACTAAGCTATGAGTTTCTAGAGAATTAGTATTATATTTTAAATTCTAGTTCCTGAAGAACTAGTATTATTTATAATTCCTGAAGAACTAATTAAATAAATAACTAAGTTATAAGTTCCTGAATAACTAATAATAATTACAGTTCTTGAAAAACTGGTATTCCCTATAGTTCTTGAAGAATTGGTATTCTCTACAGTTTTTGAAAAACTGATATTCTCTACAGTTGCTGAAGAATTGATATTCTACATAGTTCCTGAAAAACTAGTTAAAGTAAACAAATTCATTAAAGAATCATTAAATGTTCCTGAAAAACTAAATGCATTATCTACAAGTCTTTAAAAAACTGATTTTATTATGATTTTATATTAGACAATGTTAATTGATGGGCCTCGACATCATGAGTAAGAATTATTTATACTAGTATCACTCCTTCGAGTAATCAAATAAATAAAATAGACATCCTTGAAAAATTGATATTTTATGTTCCTGAATAACTAATAAATTTGATTTAAACTACACGCATTGAATAAATTGGATATCAATAAAATAACTGCATATGGCCATAATATTAAGGTAAACCTTTTTGCTTTGATTTTTCTGTTTTGGGTGCTTCATTGTTGTTTATATGTATTGGAATGATGAGTATGGCCTATTTGATTTACCAACCAAATTGCAACTTTTAGTTGGTTATCAATTATAACAACATATTTTATGCATAGTTTTAAAGTCATGGCTTATAATTTTTTTTGGCATAAAATCCGACCCTAAATTATTTATTTATTGATTGATTAACTTGCTTTATGGAAAAATGGTGATCTTGCGTTCATATTAATAGGTTTAGTTGATTCATTAAATTGAGATTGATCCTACTAGTGTATATATTATTACATATCCTTCGGTCTTAGCATCTCAACTCAAAATTTATTTTATGGACAATACATGTCTCATACATATATATATATATTTGTTAGTTGAATAGCCTACAAGAAAGTTGTGTGTGTTATATATGTTTTGAATTTACTTATATTAATGTGTATTAGATGTGAAAACAATTAGAGATTTAAATGTGAGATGAGATTAATATAAATTATATAAGTAACATGGTTTTGTTAATTTGTGAATTGATGAATTTATTTTCAGATTGCATACATTGTTGGATTTATGTTGGTATAAAGAAGCATAATTAGTGCATATCTTTCCTTGGTATGATAAATTATGAATTTAATGTTTGTTAAAATTAATATTAATTTATTTTCTGATTGGTCTATTTAGATATATTTTAAATATATGCAAGTTAAGTTATTTAAATAAAGTGAAGTATAGTGAATTAAAGTTTAGTTGATAATTTTTATATGTTCTTGAATTCAATGGAAATAATTTTTGACGTGAGTTGTTGATAATGAAATGCATTTAGATGCTAGCAAAAGCAAAAGCTATTATCTACTTAAACCTCATTTAAGTGAGGATTTAAAAGTTGAATATCTTACTATTAATGATTTTTATATTTTCTAGAAGAGTTTTAAAGATAAATATAATCACTTGAAATATGTGGTACTACCATAAACTCAATATGATTGGTTAAACCTACACCTACAAGACTTGAAGTCTATTTGAGAATATAATTTAACCATGTTTAAAATTACTTCACAGCTGAAATTGTGCGGTAATAAAGTTACATGCTCCTGTAGTAGCAATATAAAAAGTGAAAATTTATAAATATTATTTTTCTAGTGGTTGCAAAGAATAATTGTTAATGAGAAATCATCAAACAATGCTTACTAGTACAACTGTATTCCCTGAAGTGAATACTATAAATCATTTGGTAGATAATAAGAATTCTGAAAGAATAATTGCTAACGAGAAATCATCAAATAATGCCCACTAGTACAACTGTATTCCCTGAAGTGAATACTATAAATCATTTGGTAAATCATGAGATTCTGAAAGAGGAACCGCCCATATAGAGGACACAACTCAATTCAATATTGATGATTTTATGTAAACTCCTTGAATGAGTAATTTGTAAGGATTTTATAAGTTGTGTATTATAATGAGTTATTTAATTACTATTTTATCCCTAGTATACATGCACAATATATTGCGTTGAACCTGCAGTTCAAGCATTGAACTTATAGTTCAACAATTAAAAGTTTGGCATGAATGCCATTGTGTACATCATATATACTCTCCCTTGAAACTTGTATAAGGACATGAGTCATAAATTTTTTCTGTGCCATGAATATATTAAATCTATCTCAATGTGCGATAATGGGTCCATAAAAGGGACTATGAATTTATTTTGATGAGGCATATTTTTCGATATTAGGGGGAGGAAAAGCACCTACAGTACTAAAGAATGTCGATAAATTTATTAGAAGGAAAACCCTTTAAATAATTTTGGTCCATGTACAAGTTAGAGTGAACCAGAAGTTCACAAAAATAATACAATTGCAACAAATTGCAACTTAACTGCCAAATGTATTTATAGATGCTAAAAGAGTGACAAAGTCTCATATTACAGCTGCTAATACCCTAGCAAGGGTTGTGATTCCAATTGCAAATAGAAAATCAATCAATCTCACTACACGCCAGAAGCATGGATAGTAAATTGGAACTAAAGACAAAAATCCGCGGAAAAGAAAAGCAGTGCCACTCATAAAATCTCCTGAAGAGAAACCTCCTGAAGAGGAAGATCTCAGTCAAAAAGCTATAGCTAATTATGAGACACAGACTGAGACAACGGAACAATTAGATCCTCCAGATGTGGCTTCTGGAGTTGATGATCATATAAATGAAAACTATGAGATCTCAATTACTTTGTGATATAAGAAAGAGTTGATAGAAATTTAATTATCGTCGACGATGAATTTGCCTCAACAGTAACTTTTGCTGTGACAAGAAAAAATATGGATCCATAATCTATAAGTATAACTAAATATTAGCATAAACATGATTGATCATCTTGGAATGAGGCAATTAAAGTAGAGCTAGACTCGTTCTATCATTGATTATGAGAAAAATAATTATCTTATTATGGAAATGATCATGTTCTGATACTTAATTAATATGGCAGTTAATGAAAGGCTTATTGTACGCCTTATGAAAGTAATAAGAGTCCTAGAAGGACTAAGTATATTATAAATGAATACACATTAAACATATGACATATATTTCATCAAATTGCAAAAATCTATATATGGATTAAAGCAATATGGACATGTGGTATGATTATTTTGAGTAAATTCTTATTGAAAGAAAGATATGTGAATAATACACTATGTCCATTTGTATTCATAAAAGACCATAGAATGGTATATGTTATTATTGCAGTATAAGTTGATTTAAATATCAATGTGACTCCTAATGAACTCAAATAAATATGTACCTGTTTGAAAAGTGAGTTTGAAATGAAAAATTTAAAGGAAATGAAATTTATATCGGCCTGCAGACCGATTATTAAGGAGTCCTAATACACCAGTATGCTTATGTGGAAAAGATATTTAAATACACCAGTATGCTTATGTGGAAAAGATATTTAAGCAATTTTTGCATGGATAAATCTTCTCTCTCAACCACACTAATAGGTGGTCCGCTTACTAGAAGTGAAGAGAGACCCTTTTAGACCTAAAAAAGATAATAAAGAGCTGTTTGGTCTTGAAGTACCATATATAAGTGCTATATGGCACTCTTGTGTCTTGCAAATTGCATCAGGCCTGATATTGCATTTGCAAGAAAAAAATTCCTAGCTAGGTATAGCTTTGCACCTACAAAGAGATATTAGAGTGGTGTAAAAAGTTATCTTCAATATACTATTAATATTATAATTCATATTTGAAATTGGTCTATATGCAAATATTGGTTATTTGCTTAGTTTCTATGATGGTAGATTTTAGACTGGCTATGTATTCACTTATAGTGGTACTGCAATTTTATAAAGATTTTTATGGTCCTGAAGTATCTTACTAAAAGATACTCCCATTGTATTTTGAGAATAATGCAATTTGAATTGCACAAATTAAAGGTGATTATATTAAGGGTAACGAAGTAGACATAAACTTCACCCAAATTCTTGTATATATATAAGCTCCAGAAGAGATATCCACCAAATTCGCTTGAGTGACAATTTAACAGACTTATATATTAAGTTTTTACCTAATGTGGTATTTAAACGGCATCGTTTCATCAATTAGTATACGCCGTGTTAAAATCTGTCATCATCAGGGGGAGCGAATTAGTATATGATTGTACTCTTTTTCCTTAATCAAGTTTTTATCCCACAGGGTTTTCTTGGACAAAAGTTTTAACGAGGCAATCTGTGTAATGAAAAAATAGCGCATGAAATATACTCTTTTCCTTAGATATGTTTTTTTCCCACTGGGTTTTCTAATAAGGTTTTTAATGAGTTATATTCATAGCGCAAGTAAAATCCTAAGGGAGTACTACAAATAAATTATTATATGTGGATATTACTTAAACATCATTAAGTATACGATTTGACAACTTGGCAGATTTGTTTATAAAGGCACTCCTTACAATCACATTTGAAAAGTTAGTCAACAAAATTAGCATGCGTCAGTTAAGAGATATTTGATAGAAATCATATTTTCATAAGGAAGAGATTTTAATGCACTGTACTCTTTTTTCCTTAGCCTAGGTTTTGTCCCATTGGGTTTTCCTAGTAAGGTTTTTAACGAGGCAGTGTTATGGTGCAAATCCCTACAAGAATAATGTACTCTTTTTCCTTTACTAAGATTTTTTTCCCACAGGGTTTTTCCTTAGTAAGGTTTTAACGAGGCATATTCTTTGTAAAAGATATCAAGGGGGAGTGTTATGATATATTATAAGATTTGATTGATGTCTTTCCATATAAATGAATATTTTAGTTTCCATATTAGTATTGATTGTATTTTTCTTATTGGAAAAACTTCCTATTTCTTGTATTTTCCTGATTGGAAAAGCTTCCTATTTCTTTCTCTTCTGTACTCTATATAAAGGGCTTAATACTATTGAATAGAACAACTATAAAAACTATTTTCTTCTCTATATTATTTGTTCATGTTATTCTCCATTTTATTTATAACAGAAAATAAATTTATTAACAATAATAATCTTAATTTAGGTCTTGAAGAGGAAATAAATAGTCAAAAGGTAAATATAGCTAAAATAGAAAATGATTTACATAATTAGTCTGTTCCTAAATAGGATATTAATACTATTTATAAAATAGATTATTTTAATTTTTCTACTGATTTTTCAATTAAACAAACAGAACAAACTATTTTTAAATTAATCACACGAAAATATTCAATTATTTTATTCTCCAGTAATAGTAAAATATAAAGAAAAATATAAATTTTTACATGTAGGTATGGTACAAGTAGCTGTTAAACTTTTATTTAGACTTGGTCTAGATATTTCAATATTGTTTTATCTTAGAAATGCTAGATATTTAAAATTTTCAAATTTCTTATTAGCTATGGTCGAGTCCAATTTAGCTAATGGTCCTGCTTATTTTAATGATTATTAAAAATTTTCTCTTTCTTTATTTGATCCTAATATTTTAGATTCTTTAACTAAAAAAATGAATTTTATAGACAACACAAGATCTATTGTAATTATTTATTGAGTTTACTATAAAGTCATGTCAACAATATTAGATCTACGATCTACACACGTAATTTAACTAGAAATGAATCTATAGTTTTTGCTACTATTACTTAACATTTAAAATACATACTCCAAAAAGATTAAAATGGAATGAATTATCATAATTTGATTCTTGAAAATTAGGAGAAATTACTCATCCAACACCTATAAAAAATATATCTTCCACTTCCACAATCATAGAAAATCCTAGTAGCAATATACATATAGAATTTACAGCAAATAATGAAACATTTAGAAAAACACCTATATTAGCAAATAATAGACCTTCAATTTTAAACCTTCTACTTCTACACCTAAAACACCCTTAGCCAGTAATATTTAATTTCAAGGTGTCACTTTTACTAATACAATACCTCAATCTATTTATCAAGAATTTGAACAAAATTCTTCACTTTTATCTCCTATCCATTCACATATGGAAAATCATTCTTAATTAAATACTATTTTTTCTAAATTTTCTATAGACAAAGATTATATTAAAAAAAAAATTTTAATGCCTCATAACAATGATAAAAGAATTTGGTTCTCAGAAAATTATGATAGTCAACAAAGAGATAATATTAGAATATGGTATTATGATTTTATAAATTCTAATAGAGTAAATATTCCTTTCTTTCAATAATTTTTTATATATGCTTTAAAAAATAACTTACAATTTCCTTTTTCCAGATTTATTAAATGATTGTAAGCACCATTCTAAAAATATTCATGTTATAATAAAAGTAACTGATTTTTTTAGAATGTATAGATAAAATGGAAGAACAATATATTAAAGAAGAGTATCTTTTGAAATTAAAACAAAAAACAAAAAAACAAGTTGATAGTTATAAATTAAAAGATATTTTTAGTAGATTTACTGCTCCAAAAATTTTAAACATTCCTTCTTTACAAGATCTACAAGAAGAAATAAATGAAAATTTTGAATTAAAACAAGATAATAATTTAATAAAATAAGAGCTATTAAAATATCAAACAAACCATAATCGTGAAGAAACTTCTAAATTAAAAGAAAAATAAACTATACCTTTAGATAATTTTGTTAACTGTATTTCTCGTATTGATTATCATAAATGAATCATTTTAATTACATAGTCACTAATAATGATTCTCTTTTAACAACAACTACATTAGTTGATTCTGGAGCAAACCAGAATTATATTCAAGAAGGATTAGTGCCAATTATATATCATGAAAAAACAACTGAAAGTCCCAAAGTAATAGTAAAAGTTAATAATTTATCTGACTAAATTAATAAGTTTTGACTAAATAATTCAAATTCTTGATTAATTTTTGTTGGTAAATTTGATTGACTAAAACCAAAATACATCCATCATTCTTCAAAACAAGATGGGAATGTAGTATTTATATTTTTACTGAAATAGATAAACCAACAATGAGTAAAATAGCGAATATAAAACATATAATACCAAGAATTTTTATAATCTTGGTATGTATATAAATTTAGAGTAAAAGGTTCTCAAAAATTTCTTAGAGTAAATATGTCATGATTCTAGTTGCTTAAGGTGAGGATTTTAAGAAATTTACATTTTGACTATAGGTTTTTAGAGGTTTTTGTACTATCAAATTTGTTCTAATTCTATGAAGTTGGCATCAATAAGAACAAATTCATAAAATTTGCGGGATTTTGTTGTAAAATCTAGAATAAAATGATAATTGGGTGGAAATGTTTTATGGATGATATTGAAGAAATTACTATTTTAGTGGTTATATTCAGGTTCTAAATAGGTAGTAACTAGGTAAATAGGTTTGTCAATACACTTGGTTGAAGGCGCTGAAGAAGGTATTTTTTTGAACTAATTTTTTCCTACAGAAATTCATAGATAAGAAAATTAATAAAGAATTTGAAGTAAAGTTTAGTAATTTGAAATAAATATTTTATGTATAAAATATTTAATGTATGAATATACTATGCATGGAAAAATATTATTTAAGTTGATAAATACATGGACCTTTATATTCACATAATTCAGATTCGGCGCTAAAATATGATAAGGATGATATAGATTCTATACAAAACAAATCATCATTCGAATCAATATCAAAATCAATAAATAAATGATTTGTTGTTTAAACTTTTCTGAAATGTCTAAATTATTAATTTTTCATTCATTTTATATTGAGTTTTATAATGACCAGATCTACGGCATTTATAACAAATTAGTAGTCTTTTCTTACTAGACTTTTGCAAAGATTTTTTGATGTAGAAGATTTACCATTTATAGTAGGTTTCGTATAATTATATCATTTTTATATTGTTTAATTTTATAACGTTTATG